>CAUYSK010008295.1:0-98223 GCA_963575035.1 Avahi laniger
GTGCCCGCTCCCTGAGGTGCTCGCGCTCCCTTTGGGGGAGGCCCCTTTGCTCCGGTGAGGCTGCAGGTGCTCTGGTCAGATGCTGGCCTTCTGTAGGCTCTGCCCGCCAGGGCTCTGAGTGTGGGCAGCGAAGACCAAGGCCGGCTGACTTCGGCCCCCTTCGCTCGGCTCTGGCTGCGTCCAGAGAAACTCGCCCCCGAGAGCCTCCTCCCAGGAGGATCTTGCCTGGTCAACCCGAGGACTTCCAGGGTGGCGGAACGAACAAGAATGCCAGGACGTTACCCTCGTGTAGTGTTGGACCCTGCGACAGCCGGGCCGCGACAACGTCAGCAGGCTCTGCCAGCCCCGCCTTTCCTGTGCCGACCGCGTGCGTCAGGCCCGATGCCGAGTTTACCTGTAAATAATCATTGAATCACAGCCAGCGCACCCCAAGGAAGTATTAATAAGCCAAAAAAGTTTTGGATCAAAGAAAATGTTTTTCCTAAAAAGGGAAGGAAAAATTAGTAAATTGGAACTTGCAACAAGCAACCCTCATTTACCTGAAGACAGGTGTAAGAGCCGCTGCGCCAGCTGAGCAGCAGGAGGTCAGGACCGCGCCGCGCCGCGTGAGTCAGCCCGGTGCGCACAGCCACCCGGGAGGCGGGACGGCCAGGACGGGCTGTGCCCACATTTCACGGAGTGAAGCAAACGATGGGCTTGGACGACAGGCACAGAACAAAATGCAGTGAAAGTAAATTTAAACAAAGGCGCAAGATTTGGGCAAGCAGAGCCCGAGAGAGCCACCCGCAAATGACAGCACAGAAGCCACAGTGCCACCATCAAGGGGCTTCTTTGGAAGTGGGAAAATAGCTGAGACTGGAAGGAGGGCTCACGGCGCCCCGAGTCCGCAGCCGCTGACGTGACAAGATGCATCCTTGTAAAATGTCCAGCTTCGGAGAGGATCTGCCAGGAGCGAGTGCAGTGAGCTGTTCTCTGCTGGGTCCTCTAGCCCAGCCCACCGCCCAACAGGAGTGTGCTCCACAGATGTCCTTGCAGTGAAAGACCGAACACACCAGCAAGGTCTGGAGGCATCTGGTGGAACAGACAAGAGCAGAAGGCGGCAGGAGGGCGTCCGCGAAGAAGGGCGGTTCTGTGTCCACTGAGGACGCCGTCCAAACGCAGCAGCTGGGGTAGCATTTCTCACGTGGTTGCTGGCGAGACTCCCTTCCCTCTGAGGGTGTGCCCCACAGTTCCTGAGCCCCAGCTCAACCTGGCTGATAAAGAGAGGGCCCATCGACCTTCCTGAAGGCCAGGCCACCCCCTCGAGGAGGCCTGGGGACAACCTCAAAGACCCACACTCACTTTTCATAAAAAACAGGTTAAAGGATTTTTTTTTCAATTAGAAAGATATACCTGTAGATGGAGAATTAAGAAATTTTGCAGAATGTGTTGGTATTGCCATCAGTAGATTACAAACAGTATCTACTTTCTAAATTTTGGTGGGGCTGGAGGAGGGTAGCAGTGGGCGGGACCACATCCTGCCGACTCACCTCTGCCTGACGTGGCCCGACAGGCTTGCAGGGGTCCCTGTCCCAGCCGGAGGGCCCGAGTCAGTGGTGGACGGAGCCGGAGAGGGGCTGGGAGCCCGTTTAGGCGCCTCTGGCTGTTTGTAATCTTGAAATTCTCCGTGACACATAGAAGCATCGTGCACAGAGCAACAGAGGCCACCGTGCAACATCAAGAGGAAAACTGACCGCGGACCAGCTGAGCTGTGGTCCCCGCCGGGTACAAGGGACCCCAGCAGAGGCAGCCCCTGCAGCTGGCTCCGGGACGGCGTTGGGACCAGCTACAGCGGTGCCAGGACCTGGAGCGGCCGGTGGCTCCTCCTCCGTGTCCCCTGGGTGAGACGCGGGCTGGTCTTTCTATTTATTCCTCTGATAAAGGGATCGTTCCTGCAACCTGCTCTCCAAATGAGAGCATGATAGATTTATTTTCTGCAGAAAGATGTAAAATGAACAGGAAATATTATTTCAGAGAACTTGCACAAGGTAATTATTTACGAATGTATTACCTACCCATGCTTCCCGTGCTGGTCACGGGGATAAGGATTTTTATAGTTACCTGTGTTTAGAAATACCTTCATGCAAAGCAGTAAATGTGCCTCCTACCGAGAACAGCAGCAGTCTTTCTTCTTCCGAGATGAGTGGGCTTTTCTCCAGCCAAAGCCGGAAATTACTTTTGGTTTTTCAGGAGCAACATGGTACAGAGAGGGCATGGGGCTGGGACGCAGCGGCCAGCGGGGTTCTCAGCCTCGGGGCTTTGGCTCTCCTTCCACGCCAGGCTCCGGGAGCTGCCTCCGCAGGGTGCCCTCTGAGGGCTGACCGCGGCCGCCGTGGGAGGGATCAGGTGCAGACGCCGTCAGGGTGCGGTGAATCCCCCCACTGTGCACCCCAGAGTCCAGCAGCCCCACTCTAGCGACGGCTCTTGCCATGGCCACTGGGGAGCTCCAGGCTCTAGGGTACGCCACGTGGTCCCTGCCTGTCCCTGGATGCCCTCTGTCCTCTAGCCAGGCCCCGCCCACTCTGACCTCTGGCCTCAGGCGAGCCTCTCGGACTGCTGTCTGTAGTGAGTCCCCTAAGCCAGCAGGGCTGAGATGCCGTGGGGAAGGGACACAGAGGTGACATGAACTAAACAGAAGTAGGTTGATTTTGCAGATCTGTTCTTCATTGTGGGACGTTGTCATTCTTACTTTTGCTGCTAAGATGTTCTTTACGAATTGATGGAGAGCTGTGATTTAAAATGATCATTTCTTGTCCCCCTCCCCAAAGTCCTGTGTGAGTTTTCCAAACCAGCGGTGTGTGTGTTTGGGGGGGCGTGGGAAGAAGCCTCGAGCTGGCCCACAGGCCCCTCGTGGCACCCCTGACTTTGGAGTCACGGTGAGCCACGTCCCCAGGAATGGACTCGACGTGGCGCGGGATCCAGGAGCCACTGCCCACGCGAGGGCCCCTGATGGTTGCACGCTGGATGCCGGGTGTGAGCCTAAGGGCTGGGCCACTTCGAAGGGGAGCTGACCCCTTGGGGTGGGGCCGAGAGGGACCCAGCGTGGCAGGCTGGGGGGCGGGGCTGACGCACGCCAGCTCCGCCTTCTGTGAAAGCCCAGTGAAGCGGGGGGCGGGGCCTGCAGCGCCCACTCTGCAGCCGCGCCAGGCCTCAACAGGCTCCAGCGCCCAGCCCTGGGGACCTGTGCTGCGGGAGGTCCCTGGACTTTTCTCCATCCATCCATGGGTGGGGGGTCATGGGGCGGCGGCCTCCTGCGGGGCCCACCTGCTCCTGCTGGCGAGTGCCTGGCACGTGCAGCACACGCACATGCACACACATGCACGCATGTGCTCGCCTGTGCGCGCACGGGAGCGAGTTCTCCCCCACCTGCAGGGCGATCTGAGGCGGCCCTCGAAGCCGCCCAGGCAGGAGCAGGACAAGCCTCAGGCCTTCTGGTCGGTGGCCCTGCAGGGCCAGGTGTGGCGCTCCTGCCCTCTTCTTCCTCCTCCTCCCACCCGGTTAGTGGCTCCAGGTGAATCGTGTGATATACACGTTATAAACCTTTGAGGAGCCTCTGGTCCTGCCCGGCATTAAGCCATGTCCCCCACAACTGGGGAAGACGTCTCTCCAGAAGTACAAAAACGCCTCCTGTTCTTAGCTGAAATCTGTGTTTTCTAAGAGCAGTGTGCGTGTGACCCACGAGTGTGTGCGTCTGGCGCGGTTTCTCCGGCTGTGCTTCGGCCGCGATGTGCAGGCGCCTGCAGCTGACACAGGTGTCTCCCCTCCCCAGCCCGTGCGCGCACGAGGTTTAGGCGGAAACGCGCCGGCCTCGCCGCCCGTCGGCTCCTCAGTGGGCTCTGCAGTGACATGGGCACAAGGTCGCGGCCAGACCCCCGGAACGTGCTGGGCTGCACAGAGGAGCACTGGGGCTGTGGGCAGGTGACGCCCAGCACAGGGTGAGTACCGAGGAATGCGCAACGCCTCTGTCCTGCCCGGGCCGCAGGGCCGAGGCAGCCAGCTGGGTTCAGGCTGCTTCCTTTGCCGAGTGAGCCCAAATTGCAGGATTATGCCCAGTGACGCTCACAGCGGGAGCATTTATTAAGCACTTGCTGCATGCCAAGCATTTCGTAAGGCTTGTCAAGCGCTTCCACACGTGCTCCCAAAGCCACCCTGCGGGGCAGAGGCTTCCATAACCTGCCTTAGAGAAGAGCCAGGCTGAGTCCTCGGTGGGGAGCGGGCACCACAGACCTCCCTGCCCCGCAGCTGAGCGTGGCCTGTGTGTAAACATAAAGCACCTCCAACTCAGCTGCAGCCCACGGGGTCACGGAGGAAAGGCCCGGGGCTCCGATTCTGGTTAAAGGCCAATGAATAGGGCAAATCCCACGACTTGGGAAGAAAAAGTCGGTGTTTAAGTAAATGCTTACAAAATCCACAAATACCCGTGTGTAAGGGGCCCTGTCCCTCCCTGCTCTTTCTCCTTTGATCTCACTTTCAAAGTGACAGCAAAATGGTGGTGACGCCAGGGATGGCCGGGCTGGGGAGCGTGGGGGAGGCCCACCTGCCTTTCCACCTGTCTGCTCGTCCTGTGTCCACACAACTGGTCGCCCGCTGACAAAGCACGTGTCCCGCAAACTCTTCCCTGAGGCCCCGGCATGCGACAGGCTTGTGTCTGGTTCTGAAGATCCAGAACGCCCCAGACTCAGCCCCTCCCTCCGAGGGACTCACTGTTTCCTGCAGAATTGGACAAATACATGCATAACCCCAATATAATGAGATAAGAACACAGATGGCTCAGAGTTAGGTTTAGGGTTAGGCATAATTAAGGAAGCAGATGGGGAAATTCAAGTTAAAATTCAGTAAAATTTTAATTAAAAGATTATGTATTTTTCCCCTAAGATCTTGCAAAGATGGGTGCAAACTTCACGTCCCTGCCCCCACCCCAACAATCACACAGACCTGAAGCCAAGCTGCTCCGAACTGTGCCCACCTCCTGCACCCCGGGACCCGTGGCCTGGCCACCCCATGTCCCACTCCCAGCCTGGAAAGCCTGGCCCTCTCACTCTGTCCCTTGTCACTGCCCCACACGCTTTGCCTGAGAGGACAGGAAAACAGGCAGGACGTGGAGGAGAAAGGGGGGCAGCGGAGAGCAAGGCACGGCCCAGCCTTGCCGGGTGCAGCAGCAGGTGCTGTGTGGCCTGCGAGGCCCTGCTCCTCTGGCTGCTGGATGGTCCCAGACCTGTCCCCATGTGCTCGGACTGTTCCTCCCGACGTGCCGCGATGTCTCTGCCATTGTTCCTGATGGTCTGCCCCAGGCCATGCCAGGGAGCCCTCTTCTGCTGGTGGGCTAGACAGGGGGCCTAGCTACCTGGGTTCCTGACGTCCTGGTCTGAGGACGTCTCTGTGGCCCCAAGAGGCACCCAGCTGGTGGCAGCAGGAGACAGAGAAGCGGGGAGGGACCCTGCACTGCCTGCCCGGGCAGTGGTTCTCCACGCCCAGCTGCCTGGAGTGTCAGCAAAACTCTCCTTTCCAAGGTTAGAGGCTGTTGCCGGGGCTCTCCCTCCAGAGGATGCCAGATGCAAGTCCCTGAGGGTGCGAGTCTGTTCACAGAACTTCCACTTCCCTCTGCCCCTGTCCTTGTGTCTGGGCCAAACTGTGCTCGCAGATTTGCCCTTTGCAAGGCCCCTCTGCCCTCCGTCAGGCAGACTCCAGCGGCTTGGCCCTACCCTCCTGCTGCTCCTCTGTGCCCAAGAAGTCTGGGGCCTGGAAAAAACATGCAAAAGGGCACACTGCAGTCAACTGACTGATCGGTTGATCCCTCTACCCACCCACCCAGTCACCCACCCACCCACCCATCCATCTACCCATCCATCCACCCACCCACCCATCCATCCACCCACCAATCCATCCATCCCTCCACCCACCCACCCATCCGTCCACTCACCCAAACTTCTTTCAGCAAAGATTGGATTTGCATCCTCAAAAAAGTGGTAGAATGTTCAATCATGACATATCTCTGTACTTTTTTAAAAACATGACATGTAAGATTTTTTAAGATCAAGGACAACCATGTGAAATGTTAGGGGCTAATATTGGACACTTACCATGAATCTCTGTTATACTAACACTTTATTTTCTTTTTCTTACATATTCCCCACAATTGCCTTTCAAAATTAATGGTTTTTTTTTTTTTTTTAATTTTCAAGATGAGGCTACCCAAACGGAAGGTGCTATGAAGCTCGTTCAAGCGGTGATCCAGCTAACGATCGGTGTGGTCAGGGTCTGAGCTGGGAGGGTCCCCCTGCTCCACGGGCCCCTGGAGAAGAAACCTCAGCCACACGTCAGAGCGACGCGTCAGGAGCGCGAACCAGCGCTGGGAGCAGGTGAGCTCTTGTATTCCAGTACTTGGTGCACCTGCTCGCGTAGTGGTTTTGACGGGATGGGGGCCGTGCTGAGAATGCCCTCACCTGCTCAGGTCATTTCCGGGGGGACACACAGGCTTGCAGGAAGCTCGTTGGGGTGTTCCGTGAGGTCCTCTCTTAGAGCAGAGGTGTCTCTGGTGAAGCACAGGCGCAATCCTGGTAGAAGTGCATGACGGTCCAGTTTCAGTTGCATGGGTTCTTGTTGTTATTTGTGTTAGTTACCTACTGTGTGTCACAAGTCTGCACAGGCTTAGTGGCTTGCAATAACACACACTGCCTACCTCATCGTCTCTGTGGCTCAGAAATCTGGGCACAGCCTCACTGTTCCTCTGCCCCGGGGTCTCGCGGGGCTGCCACAGAGGTTCGGGCCCAGGCTGGAGCCTCATCTCAAAGCTGAACTGGGGAAGGACCCACCTTTAAACTGTCCTGGTTGTTGGCAGGACCTGGTGTCAATGCTTAGACTGGGGCCTTGGTCCTTGTCGGCATCTGTGATGTCAGCTTTACGCACGGTGCAGTTTCCCATAAGTCGTAGGCGGTTACAGCGGCAGATGTTAAGTGCACAGCGAGAGCTACCGTCTGGAGGACTGGCCGAAAGCGGTGGCCAAGAGCGGGCTGGGGGGTCTTTCAACCCCTTCACAAAGCAGGCGAGGCCGGGGATGGGGAGAGGACTTGGGGGCAGCTTTGGGCTGACATGTGTCCCCAGCTCTTGGGGGTCCGAGTGGCCCCTCCTGAGGAACCTAAGGGGATAAACGGGCCCCGGGGGGTGTCGGAGCAGAGCTGGCGTGAGTCGGGGAGCAGCCCGCCCGGGCGCTGTGGGGCAGAGAAGGCTTGTTGCTGCTGCGCCCTGGCCTTGTGGCCCGCGGCTCCTCTGGCGGGTGAGCATCCCCAGCAGAGGGAGACTGGAGGAGCCACGGGAACTTGAGTGCCTGAGAGGCGGAGCAGACCCCACAGAGCCAGCCCGGAGCGCCTGCCTGCTCTGGACGCCAGCCGGGGCTGCCTTTGTCTGCCACAATGAACGACCACAAATCGGGCAGCTTGAAATCACGGCTCTGAGGCCACAAATCCAAGGTGAGCACGTTGGCAGGACTGCGCTCCCCACGAGGGCTCTAGGGCAGGGTCCTTCCCTTTGCGCCAGCTCAGGGCCCCTCGCCGGTGCAGCAATTGCTCTGACGCCTGCCCTGTCTTCTCTCCTCTTTCTTGTGGAGACACCGTCCCTGCATTCAGGGCTCCCGGGGTCATCCAGGATGGTGTCACACTGGGACCCCTCCTTACATCTGTAAATGCCCTCTTCTCCAAACAAGGTCACGCTCACAGGTCCTGGGCATATCATTTTGGGGGCCGGATTTCAACCCTCACAGATCTCCCTACTGCCCCTCCCCTTCTCCGTCCCCGGGCCAGAGGGCAGAGCTGGAGGCTGCCCTGGGGGAGGCGGAGGAGGCCGGGAGGGGGCGGAGGGACAGGCTCAGGCTCGGTGCCTTGGTCGTGTGGACGGGGTGCTGCCGGGACTGCGCGGGACTCTTTGTTCCGTCTCTCCACACCATCACCCCTCTCACCTGAGTTTGATTTTTCTTGGCCAATCTCATCTGTTTATTTTTTTCAGACAGAATTCAGAATTATTTTGTTAAGTTCTCTCAAAATTGTGACCCGAATTTGCACTGGAGTGGCACCAAACATACACATCAACTCTGGGGGAAGAGCCGCGTTCTCGGCACTGAGCCGCCCTCACGGGCGGAGAACGAACCTCAGTCGAAGGTTCTTTCCCTGCTGCGGCCAAGTTTGCAAGCCCCAAATGCTTCCTGTTAGGGTCATTCCTAAACGTTTGGTGTTTTTCATTAATAGAAGTTGTGTTTTAATTTTTCTAAGTGAGAATCGCTAATATACGGGAATGCTCGTGATTTTTAAGTTTTTAGTTTCTCAGCCTGGCCCCTGGAGAGCCCTTGGGCTCAGGAACTTTCCGCCACAGAAACACGGCCCCGTTCACGCCGCCTCGCCTTTCCTGCCCTCCGTCGGCTCCCTTCTGTTGGTTGCTTCGTCGGCACTGTAGTTTCTCTTCACACAAACCCTTTCTCGCCCGTTCCCTTCCCAGTGTGAGGAAACAGCCCATCGTGGTTTGCTCTGGGGGAGCCCCGGCCCCTGTCTCTGAGACGGTCTTCACGGGTGACCCCGGGGTTTCAACCGGCTCTAATTTGGAGCCACACGCCTCTTTCAGAGAGAGCTGGGTTCAGATCGGCCTCTTTCTCCTCGGTCGGTACAGAAGTCCCTGAGCCCGTCTGGCAGAGACTGCGTGAAGCGTGTGGCATCAGTGTTCCACGTGGGGCCGGCTTCCCCACTCCGGGACGGGGAGACAACCACCCATGCTTGCCATGCCATTTGCACGAAAGTCACTCGGTCGGGGGAAAGTCTTGTTAGAGTTATGCTTTTTAATAGACTATTTTTTGGAGCAGTTTTACGTTTACGGGAAAATTGTGCAGAAAGTACAGAGAGTTTCCATGTTACTGCACCCTCTCCCCTGCCGCTCAGGCAGTGTCCCTTGTTATTATCCTGTGTTAGAATGTGGTATATTTGTTACAATTGATGAACCAATGTCGATACATCATTACTAACTAAATGCACTGTTTACTTTGGGGTCCAGGCTTTGTGTGGTGCAGATCTGTGGCTTTCAGCAGGTGTACAGTGTCACTCGAGGGTTCCTGCACCCCAATGCCCTGGGCTCCACCCACTCGCCCCCCTCCTTGCCCCGAACCCCTGGCAACTACTAACCTTTTGCTGTCTCTGTAGTTTGTTTTTTAAGATGGGCAAGAATGGACTGTATATACAGGATAAGGGGAAAAGCCAAAAAGAAGAGAACTTGGAGATTCCAGGAGAGAGAGGACATGCTTGACGGAGCAGGTTTCTGGGCAGCCTGGACCAGGTGGCAGGATGTGGAGGATGAGCGCTTGGTCTCTGAGACGGGCGGGAGGGAGGCGGGGTGGGGCCGAAGGGAAGCGCGCGCGTGGGAAGGCGGTGGGAGCTCCTGCCTGATGGTCTGAGCATTGCGGGGCAGCTCCGGGCAGCCTGGGGGTGGTGAAACTGTCTCAGAGGGGAAGGAGAGAGAACCAGGCAGGACGGATGATGAGTACGTAAGATTCCCGGCCGGGCAGCAAAAGCGCTGATCGAGGCTGGAAACCGCAGTTTGTGCGCAACTAGCCCCATGAACTCCAGGCCTGGGAGGGCCCGGCAGAGGACAAGAGGCGAGAGGTTGGTGGAGGCTGTGGCGGAGGGAACACCAGGGCTGTACTGGGCTGGTGAGGAGTGAGGACGGTCTGCCCAGAGCATGCCTTGTCCTGCCCAGGTCCCCAGTGCCACCTCTTGTGTGGCCACATCTGGACATCTTGACCACATCTGGACAACACAGAAGAGGCAGGTGACACTTCCACTTCGCAGAAAGCGAGATTTGATCATTTCTCTCAGTGGGGGGAGCCGAGCTGGAGATTTTAAAGAAGCAGAATGCACGTGAATGACTCTTCTCCAAGCGCTTTCACCCCGGAAGCATGTGCCTGGAACAAATGTCTCTCTGCAGAATGTCCCTTTCCAAAGGATTCTTGCAATTCCTTTTCTCTGAGGGGTGGCGGTTAACATTTTGTGTTTTCATCAAAGCCATATTCCGTGAGTGTTATTCTGTAGCACTCTTTCGGAGCCAGGTCTATTTTTTAAAAAGCATTTGGCACTCTGAAGTGTTACATGTGGCTTAGTGAAAACAGCAATATGCAGAGATTCAAAAGATGTCACTCCATGTCAGGTACAAAACGTGATCAGCCTTAATTATTCTCTGACACAAACACCGACTTCGGCTGTGGGGCCGTCGCAAGCAGGGCCGTCTTTATTGGAGGCGAGTCCTTTTCTGCACAGGGCTTCAGAGCTGCTCATCAACAAAAGGACAGAAGGAAACGAACCCTCCTGGACCGGAGCTCAGGTGAACGATGGGATTGGTGGGGTTCCCTGAGCGCAGCCTTGCTCTGCAGAACAGACCCGTCTGTCTGCCTCCTCCATGCTGGCGTCGCCCACTGGTGGGGACCTTGGTGGCTGCGCCACCCCTCTGGCTTTCCCGACTGCTCCGCACACGTCTGTGCTCTCAGTGAACCCTGCAACAGTGGCGGGGGAGAGAGTCGTCGTCACCACCTTGTGCAGACAGACACAGAGAGGCCCCTGGAGTAGCGGGGAGGCCCGCGCTGAACCAGGCTGTGCTCTCTCTGCAGGGCTGGGTGTGGCTGTGTCAGGAAAGCTCTGGCTCCATCGCGCGCTCAGCCGGGCACCGGCCAGACCCGGACGGCCGCGGGATGTGCAGGTGGGGACAGCCGCGGCCCAGGCGGCCAGCTCGCCACGTCCCCGTGGGAGCCTACATGAGCACCGTCCTGGGAAGAAGCCAAGAGTTCTTCAACCACAGTAAAAATGAACCAGAGCCATCGTTAAACCCATCCCAGTTGATTGACAGCTTTCCACCAGCACACACGCTTCCGAAGACCAGCCAATAGTGACAGCCCCTCTTTTCCAAAAGCCAGCCAATCAGTGGCAGCCCCACCCTTCTGAAAGCCAGCCTATTGGTGAAAGCCCTGCCCTTGTAAAAGCCAACCAATCAACATAGTCTCACCTCGGTAACGGGTGCAGCGGCTGAAGGACCAGGCCTGAATGTTAGAAGACTGGCTCTTCCCTCCGTGGAGGCCCCAGCTCTCCCCGCCTGGCATTTGCATGTGAGGCGAGAGCATCTGCTGAGGGCGGCCGCGGGCACCTGTCTGAGCGCCATACTTCATGGGGATGCCTTTCAGGCCAGGTGGTCTGATTTGATCAGGTGTGGCCAGAGGACACCGCACAAATGACAAGGGCCACTCCAGGAGGCCCAAGCCACAACGGGACTGCCCTTCGTGCATCCACATCCTGGCCTTACGGCTTGTCACGCGCCTTCCCAATCCTGCGTTCACGTCACTTGCTGCGGCAGCTCCACAGGGCCGGGTGACACCAGGGGACGCGGCAAGTGAGCAGCGAGCAAAGTGCCCAGGAGAGCCCGGATGAGAGTCAGGTGCCGTCGCTGTCACATGGGCAGTGTCATCTGGAAACTGGTGACCAGCTGGAGTCTCGACCCCCCTGGCATCCCCACAGAATCCCACAGTCTGCTACACCCTGATGGTCTCGGGTGTCTCCCGGACCAGCCTCTGCAGGAAAGGCCTTGACACCGTCGTCATATTCCCTGGTGCTTTCGTCTCACCTGCAGGCTGGTGACTTCCCTGTGCCACTGACCTGGAGCCTGCACCTGTCCCGGGCACCTCCCCCAGCTCCACTCCATGGGGACACGACCACCTGCCCCCCACATCCCAAATCCATGGTGAGGGTCCAGCCAGGCGGTGAGTTCTGAGCCTTCCGCAGCCAGCGACTGCCTATGCAAATCTCAGTGTGGTGACAGTGGCACCCAGGTCTCAGCAGGACCCTCTGAGGGAGCAGAGCACTCTCTTGTGTTCTATGTAACAGAGGAGCAAGGTGAGGATGGGAAAGGGCTGGGAGCACCCAAAGGCTCTGAGAAAGAAGGTGCTAGAGCCAGGCCAGACCCCAGCTCTTCTGACTTGGCCCCATCCCATTGCCCCAGATGGTAGTTTCTCATGTGACGTACGTGTGAACCACTGGAGACTTCCAGGAACTCCCTCTGCCTGGCCCGGGGTGGGGTCCTCCTGAGCTGTGGCCACAGAGGCAGTGGGGCGGGTCATTTGGCTACTGATGATTGGTCCATGGAAATGCAAATTTAAAGGGCAGCCTAAATTATTTAACTAAATGTTAATTATAAATGCATTTATGGTGATCAGCTCAGCATGCCTTTGTGGAATGCCCGTGACGCCTGAGGCCCCACACTGGGTTCCGAGGACAATCTGGACAAGACTGCAAGTGAGGAAGAGCAAAGAAGGAAGAAAACAGACTCGGTGGAACCAACACCTTGCTCCTGTTCACGCTGCAAAACCGTCCCCCTTAGGACGGGAAACTGAACTACACAGACGGGTGTCGGAGGGCGTGAGGGCTGGGACCCCAGTGGCGGGCCCCCAGGAGAGCTGCTGGTGGAAGGAAGGAAGGAAAGCAGAGGAGGCAGGTCCTCCTCGCCACACAGCGGCGGTGTGGCATAGTGGGCGGCGCCCCCGGCTCTGGCTGTGTCGCGGGAGTGCCCAGGGACACACAGGAGTGGGGAATTCCAGGAGAGACGGCGCTGGGTGCGGGGCCTACGCGTGGCTGTCCTCTCGCCTCTCTGAGTCTCCAGTCAGTTAAGCTGCCCACAGGAGCATTCAAGGCAGCGGCCCTGGGACACCCCCTGGCCGCCTGCGACACGCCCACTCCTTGGGTTTAGGCTGAAGGACCTGGAGTCTCTAGTCGTGAGGAGGACTCGGAGCTCAGGGGAATGACGAGACGTGGTGTTCCCCCTTGGCCTTTATTTCTGATTTCACTGTGTGGAATTTCATGGGAATTAGCACAAATAAACGGGACAAGTGGCGGTTAGAGCCAGAGCCACTTGGCTCCACCTGGGCTTCTCCCAGAGCAGCCCAGCAGCAGAGTGTGAGGGGGGAGCCTGGCTCTTAGTTACCTGGTCATCCTGCCTGGGTCTCCTGTCCTCGATTGGGGGGAGGGACTCAGTTGTCCTTCCGGTAGCATGAAGTCGTCTGGGCTGGGGACACGCACGTGCTGTTCCAGCTGTAAGATTCCCCTTCCGCGTGTCTTCAGTGAAACAAGACTCTGGAACAGCAGGAGCCGGCTGGGAGCAGGTTGGTGGTTTGGATCCGTGATCTGGGTGGAGAGCAGCTTGGGTCCGGCTTCGCGGCAGGCACGGAGGCAGGAAGGCTTGGTGCGGGTGGCCGAGGGTGGGCTGAGGGCAGGGGTCTGTGCTGTCCCTGGGGCCTCCTGTTCTCCTCTCGTCTCAGGGCTTCCGGCTTTGGTTCGTGAGTGGCGGGTTGTTGACTGTCGAGCGCTGGAGTTGGCCACGCGGAGCTGTGGGGAGAGCGACGATGCCGGCCACAAGCCAGCAAATAGGCCTTTTCCGCCTTACCTCGATTTGCCAGAAATCCTCCCTTCTCACCCTGAGCATTTGCACTCGATGCCGAAAACCTGATGCCCTAATGTAGTGGATCGCAATTATTCTAAATTGGGCAGAAAAGCACATTTCGGAGATTTTTTCCCCATCTGTCTAACTTGAAGGTTCTGCTGTTCGTAATGAGTCATTTCTTCAGCACGGAATCTGGACCGAGAGGAATTTTCACATTTAATCTTTGCTCCTCCGTCGTCTAGAAGCTGGAAAGCTTTCCTTCCTCCCCAGGGCCCGGGATTTAGCTTTGAGGACAGACTCCGAGAGCCCCGGCCACCGGTCACAAAGGAGACCCTCAGGGATGCGTCACGCCTCCAGGGCTCTCTATCCGAGAGACTCCTTGGGCTCTGGTTTGGGTGACGCTTGAGGACAGGTGGAGTCGTGAGGTGGGGCAGGCAGGACGATGAGAGAGGAAGAGGAAGCGGCTGGATTTAAGGCAAGCTCGGGAGATGCTGACGCCGCTGCTCCCTCATGCCACATGCTGTCTTCACAATAACCAAGGCCTGTGCTGTGGGGACTGTTGACAAGTGACATAACTTGTCACACCAAAGGGACAGCTTGGCAAAGTCCCTGCTGTCCTCTCTTCGCTGTGTCTCGGGCTGAGTCCTGCGCTCTGGGCCACTCTATGGGACGGAGGGACGAGGCCTGACCGTGAGGACCCTGGACTCCGTCTCCCCACCGTCATGGGGACAGTTGCAGTCACTCACTCACGGGGGTCAAGGTTAAGCCAGCCGGGGAGCGCGGAGGGAAGGGGTGCAGGGGACGGGCCTGTGGCCGTTGGCTGATGTTTCTGCTACACTCCCTCTAAGGCCCGTTGTCATCTGACTTGAAGCCACTTTAAGTATTTTTTTTAAATTGAGCTGAAATTCGCGTAACAAAAATTGAACCATTTTAGAGTGTCTATTTCAACAGCATGTAGTATGTTCTCAATGTTGTGCAACTGCCATTTCTACCAAGTTCCAGAACACTTTCATTACCCCCCCAAGAAAACCCCATGCCCGTCACGCCAACTAGAAGCCACTTGTAACTTCAGGCACACGAGAATGAAGACAAGTCTCTCCGTGGTGTCGGGTGAGGGAGGTGCGGGGCGGTGGGGGAGACCTAGGGCTCTGGCGGGGACAGCCCAAGGTGGCCAGAGGCACTCCCGCCCGCCAGGCTCGCGCCGGAGACAGCACGCAAGGGCACTGTGAGCGTGACTCTGAGTGGGCTCGGGTTCCCCTTCCTCTGTTCTGTTGGAGGCTGGGCGGCCCTGGGCAAATTACTCAACTGCTTTAAGAAGGAACGTCTATCAGTACCTGCTTTGCAGGGTCGAGGCGGGGACCGCGTGGGTCCACGTGTAAGAAGGGCCAGCTCTCAGCAGTTCTCCGTCCTCCTTCCTTCCTTGCAACGGACGTGGCTCTGGCCTGGGGGGGCAAAGAGGACAGGTGAAGAGGGAATCCACGCCGGCTCTCCTTCTGTTTGCACCTTGCAGTGAGCTGAGACCAGAGACAGGTGGGGACAGTGTTCTCCCGGACATGGGCTGCTGCTTCTGAGGTCGCTCCTCCGGGGATGGGGGTTAGTGTTTTACCAGAGAGGATGAGAGAGAGAGAGGGGCAGGGTCTTCAGGTCCTGGTGGTGCCTGGCCCCATGGGAGCAGCTCCCTCAGCCTCCCACCCCGGTGGCTGGCTGTGCCCCTGCCCCCCACCATCCTGCAGGCCCATCCTGCTGTCTTCCCTCTGGAGGACACTTTGACGCCATGGCCGGACTGGCACAGTGGGGCCCCCTGGCTGCAGCGCCGCCCACCATGCCGCTCACGGGTTCACTGGCTTCAGTGGCAGCCATGCCATGGAGCCCTTGAGTGAATGAGTCACGCAAATCCCAGTCAACGACTTGTTGATTTGAGCCGAAATCTGAGCTACCAGCGGAGGTGAGGACCCGCGGGGGCGATGAATGCCAAGAGGCCTAGTGCGGCCGCCTCGCAGGGTTCGGGTTGGTCAGAGCCATGCGCAGGTGGGCTGGAGCAGCACTGACCACCTCCCTCCCGAGGCAGTAAGTCCCAGCTGGGCTCGTGGGGAAGGCTGCCCTGCTTCCTACCATGGGCTCCCGCAAAGTCAGCCTGCTCACCCACACCTTGGGGGGCTTCGCCCACGCCCAAGCCCATGGTGACCCTCCACTGTCTGCTGTGTGCCCAGGGCCCCTGGTGTGTCAGGTCCCCGTGGGCCTGGATGTTGGTGGCACCCACCCAGTAGCATGCCTGGCCCAGGGGGAGCTCCGCAAATCCTTGCCAACGGGCTGGGCGCACCCCCAAGGGGTCTGGGAGATCAGAGTAACGCATGAGAGCCAACGGAGGCTTTACCGTTCTCGCCTTTTCTCCTCCCTACGAGGTGGTGGCCCTTCCATTGGCTCTGCAAGTGTAGAAACAGCTCTTGCCTAATCACATGCAATCGCTTTACCGCGGGAGGCCAGCTTCCTGCTCGGGGGCCCTACCGTCCTGCGTCTGACCCACTAAAGGTGAATTCAAAGTACACACGAGGCTCACCCGCATCTGCACTCACTGGTGTAACTCTGACTTGGGGCACACAGGGGGAGGGGCAAGGACAGTGTCTGCAAGGAGGACAGGCCAACCCCTACCCGCTGGTCTTTCTCCCGTGTGAGAAGGACTCCCTCCCAGGTCCCTGGGCTCTCGAGGGACTGGTCTGCCGTGAGCATGCTGTAGTCCCCCCACTGGAACAGGGCCTGGGCGGAGGACGAATGAACCCCCGGTTCCCCTGCCCCATCCTGGACAGGACTAGCCCAGACAGGTGATGTCGGCTGTAGGATGCACAGACGACAGAGGCCAGCCCCTGGGGAGAGAGGGAGGAGGGTGGTGCCGGGGAGGGATGCTCGAGAAAATGGCCCGGGTTGGCATCCATGCAGCAAGCCCAGGAGCCATCAGTGGGGGCTCTGGAAGGGGAAAGGGTGGGTGTCCAGTGTCCACTGGGGGGGCAGGAGCAGGGCGAGGGTGCTGGTGGGGACTCCACAGGGTGCCAGGCTGGGCCCCATCCTCACACCTGGGCCTCGCTGGGCTCTGGGCAGGCAGTCCGGGCCTGGAGCCGGGTGGAGGTGGGGGCGGTTGGGCTGTGGTCTGGGGGTGCTGGGCCCCGTCTGTGTCCACCCCTGCTGGTCCCTGGGCTGCGTCCAGGTCAGTGAGGGAGGCAGGGAGGGCAGATGCACGCATGCCATGCTGGGACGGGCCCCACGTGCCCACAGACCACGTCCCAGAGAGGCCGCAGTGCCGGCCCGCCACTCGAATCTTCCCACCCCCTACGCCCCGCCCCCTCCTGGCCCCACGTCTTGGATTTCTTTGATTAAGAAAACGAAAATTCCCCTAAGATGCAAGAGCCTCAACATTTTGAGGATTTTCTGCATCTCAAAAGCTTAGGCCCCTTGCTGGGTCACACTCTACACGTCCTCAGAGGACTACGCGAGCCTGATTCACCCGGAAAATCCGATGTCCAACCTGCGCTGTCTCCCAGGTGGGTTCGATTCGCTCCCGGCATTTTATCCCTGGAGCTCGCTCAGGAAGTGTCTCCTGACGCCTCGCCAAGGTGCCGACGTGCGACGTTCTGAGGGTCGCTGCTCAGAAACGAGACTGGCCAGCGGTGGGAGGTGCCTGTCTAAGCCGTATTGTAAATGTTTACCCCGTAATTGTACAAATAGGAAGAGTGTAACAGTTGATAGACTGGGACATTCCTTTAAAATGCACCTCTGTCTTTAACATTTTAAAACGAAGCTTTTATTGTTGCAAAGCTGCTACACACAGAAACCACAGGGCCTGGTGGTCGCGGCCGGGCTAACTGGACACCACCAGGAACAGGGACACCCAGGAAGGAGGCCTCCGAGCAGGCGAGGAAGTGGCTGCAAAACTCACACATTTTAGGCCAGAGGAACCTCACTTTTAGGGCAAAGATTTACCAACTCCGCAAGAAAAATTAAATTTTCTGCCTTAACAAATGTGTTTTCCTGTTTTCGTTCTTTTCCCCTTGGAAACCTCCGATTCTACTCTGGCTTCTCAGGACAGCTTTAGGGGATGCTGCAAAAAGGTGTGGCATCTATTAATGAGAAGCCCCCTGCACGGAAGACCCCAGGTGGCGTGACGGACAGTTCCAGGGGGCCTAGGTCGGTGGTGTGCTGCTGAGTGTCACCAGCCAGCTCTCGGAAAGAAGCCCCGGCTGTTCACTCTGTGCCGTCTCTGCGGTGTGGATGTTCCCACGTGACTCGGCGTGGCCCGGGGAGAGACGGGCGTAACCCGCTCTTGCAAGCTGGCGGGAGCAGCCACCGCAGCCGCTGTGGGCTCTGGTCTTGGAAGCTCGAGGGCTGGACGCAGCATTTGAAAATAAGCCCTTATTTCTCCAGGTGAAACCGCCATCCTGTTACCAGTGACCCGAGAGGACGTGTGTGTGCGCACATGTGTGAGAGACGAGAGGAAGAGTCTAATCCCAAGGGGAGAGGGGCGGTCCTGGGCACGGGGGCTGCACGCGTCTCTGCACCAGCGTCGTCCTGTGCTCTGTGGCACCAACAGCCCTGTCTACACAGGGCTTAGGAACCACGGTGGCCCCCCATGTCCTGTGGGGACACTGCCCAAGGGCTTGACCCCAGAACTCCCAGTCGAGAGTGGGAGGAGACACCTGTGCAGTGTGTCCATCCGCCAGGCCCTGTCCCTGGGCCGCCACCCCCTGCCACTGTGGTCCGCTGGGAGCCCGGTGGTTCAGATGTCTTCAGAGCCAGGACTGGCTCGCGCTGCCCTCCCCGCCGGAGACCCTCCCAGTGTTTCGGAGCCCACTAGGCCAGAGCGCCAAGGTCACGCTGTGTCATCAAGGCACACCGGAGCTGGGGCTCCATCGGGCTGTATCCGTCCTCCTCCTCCTGGGGACGTCTCGCAGGTTTCTGTCGCAGATCTGAGGCAGGCTCTGGCCTCCCCCCAGCGCTGGTGGGGCTCTTACCTGCGTCCCAGTGCCTGGTGGGGCACAGATATGTTCAAGAGCTGGTTTCTCTTTTTTCTTTCCCTTCCTACTTCTCGAGGAAGGGGATATGTGCCCAGGGGCGCTGAGGACTTGGATTCCATCCACTGTCCAGCCGGCGGTGGGGGTGACGCGGAGGGGCTGCTGCCATCTGGCCGGGAGAAGCGAGGACCGGGGAACACACAGCTGCCCTCCTGCACACGAAGGTTGTTGGGTTCATTCCCGGAGGCACCACGCGGAGAGGAGGAGAAGACAGACGGCGGCGCGGTATGGCTGATGAGGACAGTCGCGACCCGTGAAGGGCCGTGGGGAGGTGGCAGGTTCCCGGCCATCGAGCACACGGCCAGGCTGCCCAGCTCCACGGTGGGAAGGGGCGTGGGGTGTGTGTCAGGGAGGGACAAGGAGCCGCCGTCCCCACCCGGAGCTTCTGCGCCTTTGGGGGGAAGCGTCGTTAAAGGAGAGGGAGGGGCGCGGTGGTTGAACCAGAGCGTTTCTGCGACGGGGAAGCAGGAACAGAGACTGCGGTGCGTCAGCGCTCACCCTCTCTGGGCCTCTGAGACCTGGGACAGGGCTGCTCTCGGCAGGTCCCCATGCTCACCTGGGCACTTCGGCTGCGCAGGGTGGTTCCTTCTGCCTCTGTCAGGCCTGTGAGAACTGAGCAGGAGTAAAGGGGTGACATCGTCACAGTCGACAGATAGGTTAATGCATGGAAATGGCCTGCGGCAGGGCTGGGACTCGGCTGCTAGCCATTCCTGCTGCTCATAATTGGGGTCTCCATTTTACAGATGAGGACACCGAGGCGTGGAAAGGTCCCATCACTTGTCCCAGGGTGCCCAGCCTCGCTCTCGGCCCCCACGCTCAGGACCAGCCTGCTGCTAATGGCTGTCACGTGTGCCTGCGATGGGAACGTGGGCAGAGCCAGGCAGACAGCCCCGCACAGGCAGGTTGGTCCCCACGGGGGCTGGGTGTGCAGAGCCAGCTGGCAGTGGCGGGAGGACCACCGGCCCCATCACGGTCCGACCTGAGCCGGCAGCTGCAGTGGAGCTGGAGCTTGTTCCAGAACCTTCCTGTGCTGCGTCTTGAGTGCAGCCACCACCTCGGTGGGGCTGAGACGGCGTGGCCTGATCGTGTGGCTCCGCCACCCCGGGTAGACTAGAGTGGGGGCGGGTGGCTATCACTGGAAACTCAGTGTCACAGTCTCAGCAGAAGGGGACTGGGCGCCCTGTGGAAGAAGCCTGGGCTGTCCCCTCACCCCCCATGGCCTTCAGTGTTCCAGGGGGCCAGGCAGCCCAATGATGGCGAGTCACCCCAGATTGGAGCATTCGGCTTAGGGGTGCCGTTCCCTCGGGGAGCCGAGCCAGCCCCTGCAGGAGAGCAGACGGGGGCCGAGCCCAGGAGGAGCGGTCAGGCCACTGGCCCAGCTGAACGTGGGTCCTAGCGCACCGCAGGGCAGATGCTGGGAGGCAGAGCGGTGCCAGCCGGGGTGTGCGGGCAGCCTGCCCCTCGCTGCTGGGGTCCCTGCCCCGTGGCCAGGCAGCCTATGTGTGGGTCTCTCCAGGGTCTGGCTCCGTTTTCTGTCCTGCGACATGGGGTGCTCTGCAGCGCGTTTGTGGAAAACATCACACAGATGTGCGGGACACAGATTTGTCCTGTACCCACCCTGGACACGGGGACAGCAATGTGCCCTGGGCTCCCCGGCAGGCCCCGCCTCGCGCCGTGCCTAATTCCCACTCGCCACGGAGCGACATCGTGACACTGGGCGATCTGGCCATTTTCTTCAGACTTCAAGCTGGGCGCCCCCTGGGCGGGGGCTAAACTGCCACCCCTGTTGCCGAGAGTGACGGCCGACCCGGCAGCGTGGCGACAGCTGTGATTTTTGAGGAACCAAAGAATGTTAATAACTGCGACCCCAAGCTAAAACACAAAGCCAAACAGAAAGCACAGCAGCCCCCAAAGGCTGAGATCACCAAGAAGCATGAGCCAGGCTTCAGACAGGCTGGCGGGCCCCGGCGGGTGGGACGGGGTCAGGCCCCCTCCCCAGGGCAGAGCCGGGGGTCGGGGCCACGTCTGCCCTGTCGGCTGCCCTGGGCTCGGGGCTGAGTGCGGCGGCTGCACCCAGGGGCGGGAAAGCCCTGCAGAGCTCACACCTTCATGGGACAGGAGGTTGAGCAAAGGGCCCACACACGTGAACACACGTGCACCCCGCATGTCCACCCTCCGTGTACGCATGTGCACATGCACGCATGCAGTTTCACACGTGTGTGCCCCCTACATGCACCCAGCACACCCACATATGCACACCCATGTGCAACACGGGCACGCCCCCTACCCATGTGTGCATATCTACCGTGCGCCCAGGCACACTCACATGTACACCACACACATGCAACACGTGCACGCTCCCTACCCATGTATGCATATCTACCGTGCACCCAGGCACACACACATGTACACCACACACGTGCGACACATGCACGCCCCCTACCCATGTATGCATATCTACTGTGCACCCAGGCACACTCATGTGCACACCACACACATGTGCAACATGGGCATGCCCCCTACCCATGTATGCATGTCTACCGTGTGCCCAGGCACATGCATGTGCACACCACACACGTGCACACCCCTCCCACATTGCAGGCTCTCATCCTGTGACCTGGCACCGGGCCCCTCCCTGGGTCCTTGGCGTTTCAAGGACTCCGTGTCACATACCCAACACGTGAAAGCACACTCAGGGCCGGGCCACAGAGGAAGGCTCCCACGTGTCTGACCCGTGGCCTGGAGCACACAGGTGGCCGTGGCAGGCTGTGTGGTCTGTTGCTGCTGGCGTTGGATGGACACGTTTCCGAGGGCTCGGGGGACTTGGTGGCCCAAGCGCTCAGGTGGGAAGACAGTTGATGACCGAGCCCGGCTCCCCCTCAGGAGCACCGAGTAGAAGTCATTCTAGTAAAGCGAAATGTCAGTTCCAAATAATAATTTAATTTCCAAAAAATTAAATTAAAAAGTTAGCTTTATTGACATAATTTTGATTTAAAATTTCGATATTTAGTGTAGGTTGTGTTTTGCTAGTAACTAATAAATAATTTTGAATTTTAGATTAAAAGTTTTTGAAAAATACAAATACATATGGTTGGTCTTTTACCTTTATATAGCTGATGAAACATCTGATTGAAAACACACGGATGTACGCATGTGTTCACATGGAGGTATGTGCAGCAAACATGCATGATGCCGTGATCACACAAACACGTGTGCACACGTGCACCCACAGGGACACACAGGCCGCATGCACCCTCAGGCTGGAGCGCGTGCGCAGAGACAGACAAGCCAGAGGTGGGAGGAAGGGACGGGAAGGGTTGGGCTCCTGCTCCGGAGCCAGGATCGGGGCTGTGGAGGGCGGGGCTCCGGGAGCCGCTGCAGCCTGAGGCACGAGCACACCCCTGCTGCCAAAATCCCTTCAGGAGGAGACGCAGTACAGGCAGGACCCCCTCCTTCCTGTCCCCTAGGTCCGCTCTTTCTGGGGGCAGTTGCGGCATCCTGAACAGAGGGTGCCGCCTGCCCCTCGCCGGGCCGGAGTGCCCTGTCCGTCTCCTGCTTTGTCTCCTTGATCCATTTCTGGCTGCGGGCTCGGGCGAAGGGCGTGTGCAGTGATCTCACCCGGAGCCGTCCCTGCATCCTTGCTTTTGGGAGAGGCCGACATTCTCCAGAAATAAAAACTCACACCCCGGCTTCATTCGGAATCTCCCCGAGAGCACGCTATTCAGAATAGCAATATCGAGTCTCGGCTAAATAAGCCCATCACTCCTAAATTAGCATTTTTCAGGAAAAAAAATTTGCCGCATGCCAACTTGCAGATTCCATAAGTTTCCGTTTAATCTTATACTAAATTTAAAGTGGATTTAATTAGCAATTCATTTCTTTCTCTTTATTTGTATGTTTCTCTTGAAATGAGATTTGAGATGAATCCATTTTCTGTCCCAGGGCACGGTGTCAAGTCTGGTCTCCAACAGTGACAGAGAAACCTCTCTGAGGTGCGTCTCTTCCCAGGGACGTGCATGTCAGTAAAAGTGTGCCTTTCTTTTTAAAATGGAATAGCGGGGCCCTCACGCCCTCCCTGGGCTGTGGGACCTGCTGCCTCTGCACGACTCCCTGGGCTCCGGCTCTTTCCATCTGCTCCCCGGGGGACATTCCCTGATTCCTCCGAAGGTACCCACGGCCTGGCCCGGCCTGGGCACCTGCGCCCTTCCCGCCCTCTCCCAGGCTGAGCTGGGCAGGGGCCTCACCACAGACAGGTATCCGAACCCAGCCTGTGTCTGTCAACTTGGCCAACCAAGTGCTACCCTTCTTGGGCTGTGTGAGCTCGCCAGCTGCTGGCCATGGCGTCTGCGTGGTGGGGTACTCCCCCCAGGGGTCAGTGTGACCTTTAGCGTCAGCAGGTCTCTGAGAGGCGGTCACCCAGGAGCACGGCCTCGCAATCTGACCTGGGGCCTTCCACATCTCACACAGAGTGTACGAATGCACACGTGTGCATGGACGTGCAGATGTGTGCCAGGGTATGGGTGCCTTCACACGTGTGTGGGAGCACATGTATGTGTGCCTGTGACCTGTGTGAGCGTGTGCACACACGGGTGCATGCATGTGTGGATGTACCCGTGTGTGCACGGGTGCCACGGGACTCTGCTCTGAGCGCAGGGGTGGCGAGGCAGCCTGCACAGCGGCTGCGATCACGCCCTCCCCGCTCGGGCGGGATCCACGCCGAGGCCTGCGAGCCTCCCTTCCTTCCGCTGCCGTCCCCCGGGCTGGCCCGCCTTCCTCCAGACGGGTTCGCAGGTGGGTGTGTAGAGGGCGGAGGTTTCCTGGAGTGTGTCTTGGACGTGGGGTTAGACGTCGCCCCACGGCCCGCTGGTTCCGGAAGTCCCCGTCGCCACGGTTCACGGCCGCTGGTCTTTCGCTCTGCCGTGTCTAACCTGTGCTAATCACATCCGGTGCATTTTCACGTCAGACGCAGCTTTGCGTCCTCGTAGCTTTCTGCAGAAGTTTTCTGGTTGTTTGTCTGCATTTTTGGTGCCAGCCCTGCCTTTACTTCCCCTGCTCAATCTTCCCTCCGGCCTCCCGAACAAACAGATGATAACTTTCGTTACCCTGTCTGACCAGTTGTGTCCTCTGGGCTGACTGTGGCTGACTCCAGTGACTTTCTCCTCATTAAGGGCTACATCTTCTGCTTCTTTGCGTGTTTGGTAGCCTTGGCTGCCGCCGGACACCGTCAACTGGACCTTGCTGGGCTCTGGAAGGTTCTTAGGCTTCGTTCTGGGAGGCAGTGAAGTTACCGGAAACAGTTTGACCCTTTTAGATCTTGCTGTTAAGCTTTGTCAGGTGGGACCAGGGTCGATTTTGCAGCGAGCTGGAGCCACACGGAGGTAGGCGCGGCCAGGAAGTGGCCGTTTGGGCTTCCAATCAGGACGAAGAGCCCGCAGCACGGGAGCGTCCCCACAGATGACTATGGCGACGGTTTCACGGATACCTGTGTATAAAAACTTATCAAATCGTTCACTTTAATAAAGCTGGTGAAGAAAAACCACAACAGGAGGCCGCGGGGTCTGGCGCGGAGTGGGTGTGGCAGGCTGGGCCTCCCCGCCACGAAGGGGGTGACGCCAGGGGTGGGGCTCTCGCAAGGGAGCCACCGGGAGGTGTGTGGGACGAAGGGAGGGCGCGGGGAGCACCGAGGCCCCATGGAGGAGAACGCCACAGTCAGAAGCCAAAGTTAAAGACTCAGCGTGACGCAGACGGTGCACATCCCCGGGGCCTGCGAGGAGGCAGCATCTTAAACACGACCGTCGTACATCTTCCCTCCCGACAGCGTGGCCGGGGGGACAGGGCCACCGATCCCTCCTCCCCAGGGCATGGGCCCTGATGACACCCTTAGAGATGTCAGATGCTGAGCAACGGGACGTAACTCGACCTTGTCTCGAGAGGGTATCTGACTGCTGCAAAGGGCAGGCAGCAAAGAACAGCCCGTAGTTACCGGCGTCCTAAGCCCCTCCCGGGCCTGGCAGCCGCGCTCAGCCGCACAGGGCTCTGACCCGGCAGGGGCGGCCAGCCCCCCCCCCAGGTCCGCCAGGCGGGTGGCCCTCCCCCTCCCATATGCCCAAGGCCGGCGGGAGCCGCGTCCCACAGAAGCCGCGCGGGAGAGGAGCGAGAGCAGGCTGCTGCCGTGGGCTGGGCAGTGTCCCCAAAGGTCGCGTCCACCGGGAACCTCAGAATGGGACCTTACTTGGAAATAGGTCCTTTGCAGATGTGCTTAGTTCAGGATCTGGGATGAGCTCGTCTTAGGGTTAGGTGGGCCCTAAACCCGATGCCTGCTCTCCTCACGAGAGGAAAGGACACAGAGATGCGCAGGCAGAGGGTCACGTGAGGGCAGAGGCGGCGGCGGGAGGGTCCAGCCACAAGCCAAGGGACACCTGGCGCCGCCAGAGCTGGAGGCGGCGGCCGGGAGAATTCTCCCAGGAGCCTTCGGAGGGAGCGTGGATCTTGCTCTCTGCCCCCAGAACTGTGAGAAACAGATTCCTGTCATTTTAACCCCGTGGGTGGTAACATGTTATGGCAGCCCAGGACCCATGTACTTGGGGTCTGGAGGGAGGCGAGGGCAGAGGGGGGGCGCCTGGGGCCGGCGCTGGGCGTGGCTGGGAAAACGAGGCTCGGCCCGGAGCGCTCACTGCCGTGGGCGGAGGGGAGCAGCCTCCGCAAGATGGGGGCTCACAGGATTAGCCCTGACGGGACACACTGGACTTGGAAATCAGCTCACGAGAGAGGAGTGGGAGAGGGTGCTGGTGCTAAGCAGAAGCAGGCATGTGGAGAAGCCGCTCCCAAGGCGCAGTCACGGGTCGCAGTGGGGGCAGCAAGTGCCAGCGGTGGGCAGGGAATGGGGCAGTGTGGCGTTCATCACTGCGCCTCGGGACACAGCTACATCGTGTCCCACATCTGAGAGGGTGGGTTCCGCTGCTGTGTGACCTCAAACAAGTTACTTAACCTCTCTGTGCCTCCAGGGTATCGCAATACCTGTTTTGTAGGATTGTTGTGAGGAGTAAATAAAATGACAGCAGGTAAGGAGCTTAGAACAGTTCCCGGCAGACAGAACACTCAGTAGATGTCATCTGTTCATATTAACAGAACAGAAACAAAAGTCAAAGACATAATGAAGGAAAATTCCCCAGGCTGCAGAAAGCCTGTGTGTGCAGATTGGGTAAGTGCATCACTGGCAGAAGAGAAAAACCCTAGCATGTACTTGAGTTACAAAGAATAAAAACGAATTAGAGCACGTCTGTACTGCGCAGTACCACAGAGCTGTAAATCGAGCTCTCTGCGTGCACTAGGTTGCAGAGACACACGTGTATTGTTAATGGAATAAAACCAGTTGCAAGAAAAATGTGGAGCGTGGCCCCTTTTTAAAAATCTTGGTCCTTGCATCCCTGCAGGACAGGGCCCCTCCTGGAGGTGGTTCTTGTGAAAGGCTGCGCCAGGCATAGAGCCACCACCGTGCGCAGCTGTCCTTGTCCCCACAGCACTTTATAGCTCCGCATGGCCCCATCTGACATGCCACAGCCTGCTGGGGGTGGGAGAGGGGCGCTGTCACCCTTCTTACCGGCAGAGGAGGAGACTGAGTCCCCCAAGCTCTCAGTGCTGGCTGGAAGCCGGGCTGGGGCCCAGGGTCTCTTCACTGTCCCCCGCACACTGTGCCTGTCTTACACCTGACTGTCCCCACATTCACCCAGGGAGACCAAGAGGTCCCTGGCGTGCAGCTTGGGGGTGTCTGCGGCCCAGAGCTGTCCTTGTAACCAGGCAACATGATAACTTTTAAGCTGGTTCGATTACCCAGAAAAAGCCAAGCGCCCCATCCAATTCCATCCCTCCCGCCCCGCAGGAAACATCTGCTGTTGCCGGGCAACCGCTGGGTGCTGAGTCTTCAGAGTGGGAGCCAGCCCGGCTCCCAGGTTGGACACCGGCTCTCCACGTAGCCTTGTGCAGCCGAGCACAGCCGTGGCCCTGGGCCCGCGCCAAGTGCGCAGAGGCTGCGGATCAGGTTAATGCCTCTTCCCCACACTGTGCAAAGCCGACTCCCGAGCTCACAGGGGCTCTTCCATCAGAGGTCCCTGGAGGGGCGTGTTCCCTGAATTATGCATGTCTTACTGACCTTTGCAAACCGCCGTGGCCTTTCCTCGCATTTCACGTAGCGCCGTGACTTGCTGACTGGAAGATGGCCTCAGAGGACAGGCGAGTTGGGGGTCAGAGGGGCCGCCAGGGAGCATCTGCCTGAAGCCTTTTACCAGCAGTGTCTTCTTGTACTTAGCACTAGCAGCGTGTGCGCACGTGCTTGCAGTGTGTGTGTGCGCACGCATGTGGTGTGTGTGCATGTGTGTGTATGTGTGCATGTGCTTGTAGTGTGTGCACACGCCTGTGTGTGTATGTTTGTGCATGTGGCGTGTGAGCATGTGTGTGTAGTGTGTGTGCGCGCATATGTGTGCATGTGGTGTGTGTGCACGTGGTGTGCATGTGCATGAGTGTGCGAGTGCGCATGCATGTGCGTGTGCATGTGGTGTGCGTGTGTATGTGGTGTATGCGCGTGTGCACGCGTGCACCCGAGTCCCCGGTGAGACCTTGCGCAGAGCCTGGACATGTGAGGCAGACGGAGAGGCGCTGGGTGGGCTGGCCTGGGAGCTCCCGGGACCCCACCCACCCAGGCGCCAGATCCTTCTCTCTCCCCTGCCCCAGAGGCACCTTCGGAATCCTTGGTCTCGTTTCACCGCTGGGGAAACTGGCCCCAGACAGGGAGGGAGCTGATGGCAGCCCGGGTGTCCAGGTGTGTTCCGGTGGGTGGGGTGGGACAGGGTTCTTTGTGCAGAGCAAGCTGGCCCCGACATGAGGAATTCTTCCCAAACACCGGGCCATGCCTCCTGCATGATTGTTTCTGGAGATCAGTAAGAGGCTTCTTGCTTTCCTTGGTCTCAGGCATGGGGGAGGCACCAGGAAAGGGGGCCTGGGCTGAGTCCAGGGTCGGGAAGAGGGGGATCAACTGACTGAGCACCTTCCATCCGCAGAGGGGTGGGATGTTTCCATCACTCTGCTTCTCCATTCCTGAGGTTGGAAAGAGGTCAGGGCTGGATGCCCCGTCATCCAGAAGCTTGCTGCCAGTGTGCGCCCCAGTGCCTTAGCACATGCTGTGCCTCTGCCTGCAGCGTTCTTCCTGTCCTGCCTGGGAAGCTCACATGGGTCCTTCAAGACCTGGCTCAATTCTCCCCTTGCAAGGTGTTGGCCAAGCCCCCACACCTGTCCCAGCTTCCCCAGACAGCACCAGCTCACCTCCTGTGTCCTCGTCTCCCGAGTGCTTCCTGACCCGCCTCCTGCTCTGTGTTACGAAGGGTTTTTATGCCTGCAGAGTTGCTTGAAGGACCTAGGGTGCAGAAGAAGGGATCATTCCTTCTACATGCTACAGATAATTTATTTAAACACTCAAAATGGGAACTAAAAGTGGTTTTGTTGGAGAGCGCGGTGGGGACGGTCAGGCACGCAGGGGGTGCACAGCCCTCCGCAGCTTCGGGGCGCAGGCGGCTCGTGCCTCTTGCCCAGACCCTGCAGCAGGGCTACGACGGGATGCTGGAGCCCTGCCCCTCGCCCGCAGCTGCCAGGAGTCGCTGTCACCGCCCCGAAGGAGCCCCGTGTCCTCTCCTCCTGGCCTCGGGGGTGGCTTTTCTCCAGCTAGATCACGTCCTCTCTGTCCGCCACAATCCGGCCACGTCCCGCTCACCTGTCAGCCTCCACAGAGTTGTCGCTTCTTCCAAGGACCTCCCCTGAGCCCCCTGGGCGCCCCCAAACCACGGGCCAGGTGCTGCTGTGGTGGGGGCCTGTGGGTGTGCGCCCTGCCCCTGCGTGTGTCTGGGGCGCATCGCGGCCTCTGGCCCACCTTCGGGCGGAGGGAGTCAGCCAGCGGGGCCACGTCCTCACTCGCCCACGGGGCGCAAGGCGGCGGCTGGCGGCGGTTCCCGTGCTCCCGGCCAGCGGACCAGGGCAGCAGGGAGCTCGCCTGCGGAGTCGGCCGCCTCGGCCCAGATCCCACCAGTACCGCCTTTGGCCCTGTGACCTCAGGCAAGTCACTCATGTCTCCGACCTCAGTTTCCCCAAGTCTAAAACGTAGTTGCTTCCTGTAACCGTCATGAGGATGGAAGTGCTAACCAAAAGTGTCTTCTCAGAACGGAACCGAGCACACTGACTGCGCTAGCGTTGGCTGTCATCATTAAACGTGATTGTTTTGTAAAATGATCACAGAGCATGGTACGGAAAGGTTAATTGATTTGCCCAGAGTCACAGTCAAAAGATGATTTTTATTCCTGTGATGGGTTTAAAACATGGTCTCCAGTCTTTGACACTCTGCCATGGAGAGGTGGGTCCAGACTGCCCCTGGGTCTGGGCCCCCGGACTGCTTGACCGATGAAGTCAGGGGGCGCTGTGACAGGTCTGGGCCCCGGCGGTGGAGCAGCAGCTCCGTTCTCTGCCTGGCGGGGCTGTCACCCAGAGCCAGCTGCGGGCTGGGAGGAGACCCAGGCAGCCTGCGGAGGGGCCCACCAGGGCACAGGACGAGGCCCCAGCCCTCAGACGCGGCCGACGCACTTACCTGCTGCCCAGCCGTGCACGTCACTGGGCTGCTTTGGCAGGGGGTCCTCTAGCCCCCAGGCAAGCCACACATGTGACACTGCGTGGAGCAGACGGTCCGCACCCCGAGCCCCACCCACATCATGAACTGAAGACACGGCTGTGGCTTTTGCAGGGTCAGACCCTGGGCAGCCGTAGGTACCGGGGCCCAATGCCCCCACGTGTCCTTTGAGAACCGCTGTGAATTCCCAGACCCCACCTCTTCCTTGCCACCACCCGCACCCCAGACCGGCTTTCTCTGCGGGTCCCGGCTTTGGCGCCCACCCGGGTCTCGGAGGAGCTGGGCGCAGGCTCACGCCCACGCGGCACGCCCTTTCCTGCCCGATGTCCTGGGCCCGTGTCGGGCCACAGAGAAAGCCCTGGGGCCTGAGCCGACTTCTGGCCACCGTCGCCGAGGGCAGCCGGCAGATCGGCTTCTCTTCCCGACCCCCATCCAGCATGGAGGCTGGAGAGCAGCCGTGGACAGTTAGCGTGTGCCGCGTGGACGGGGAGAACGGGAACCCTCGGCCCGGTGGGCTCCTTTGCCCGGCCTGCCTGAGCCAACCGCGCGGTTGCAGACCCGGAGCCGTGGCCTGGGCTTTCGGGCCAGCAGGAAGGGAGAAGGTGGGGGCCCGGGTGGGGCGGCTTCTCCCCGTCCTTGCCCCGGAGGGACCCTCTCACGACGAGCCCACCCTGACGGTCGGGTCCCCAGCCGGCAGCTCCCCTCCCCGGCACTCCCTGCCCTCGGGCGGGGCCCTCGTGCATTCCGGCCCAGAGAAAATGGTCTGTTTGAAACTAATTTTTAAAAATTTGTTGAAATTTGACCCAGTACGCGGTAGATTCTCATGAGTGTTGCGTGTGCAGTTGAGAGCAATGGTCGTTTTCTACTTGTTCAGTGTGGGATTCTGTGTTTTCATCAGCTCTAACTCGTATTACTCAGGTTTCTACATCGTTATTAATTATGTGTTCACCTCTTCAATTGCTGATGGCAGTGTGTTAGAATTTACTATGATGGTAGATTTATTGTGTTTTTTATTGGAATTCTACGAGTCCTGGTCTTACATGTTTTGTGGTCCTATTATTAGGTTCATTCTGTTTAGAATTTTTATGTCTTCCTGGTTAACTAAACTTTTGCCATTTCCATAGTGACTTCTTTTATTTCTCATAATATTTTAGCCTTCAAATATATTAAAAAACAGAAAAATAAAATCAAAGGCTAAAATACTAATAAATATGTATGTATGATTATATATTACATGTATTGTATGTGTGTATTTGACATAGCTCTTTTACAATTTTTTATTTACATAGGTTTTAAACGTCTTTAACAGCACACAGCTGGATTAAAATAAAAAAATTCAATGTGACAGTTTTGTTAACTTAAATTTCATCCATTTATGTTTTTTGTGATTGCTGATACATTTTACATTATTTTTACCATCTTATTTTGTGATTTCTTTTTGTTCTCAATTTTTCATGTCTTTTTCTGCGTTTATTTTGCACTGATTACATATTTAAAATCCATGTTCCCTCCTTTATGTTTTAGAACTATGCAAGACTATGATCTATTTTTGTCCCTCTGGTGGTAACCCTCAGAATTTTAACACACATGTAACACAGCAGCTGACCTGAAAGATCTCTGCTGCCTGAACAACCTAAGGGAGGGAGAACATTCCTGTAGCCAATGGTGTTGTTGACGCTCCGTATTTTGTTTCTGTCCTGCACTCGATTAGGTTTATTACTTATCACAGTTTTCACGCCAGGGTTTGCTTGGACTCGTCCGTGTTCCCCCTCTGTGCCACTCAGAACCTTTGCTGTGGACTGTTTCCCTTTTTCCCAAACAAGCTCTTTTACGATTTCTCTAGTGATGGGCCTTTTGGTGGCAAAATCTTACAGTTTGTGTTTGTCCTAAGATTGCCGAGCACAGGACACGTGACTCGGAACAACGGCTGTGGGACCGGCTAAACAGACCGGAGAAGAAACCACCAGGCGACTCTCACTCAGAGCACTCAGGACGCCTGAGCGTCAAACGCACCGTGAGACTCGGCAGAGGGTTGGACTCCTTCCTCCCCACAATTCTCCATCTGTGCCTGACGGGCCAACAGAGATCTCGGATAACAGCCCCGGCTGCCCTCCCAAAAACGTGCAGGGTTGGGGGACACAAAAGATTTTAATCTGACCTTCCGCACGGCGGGGCCTCCCTCCGCTCCCCGGGTGGCGGCTGGACCTTCCGCTTCTTAGTGAGCTCTGGTGTCTGCAGTGCCCCCTGGTTTTGGCGTCTGACGCCCCAGTCTCTTGCAGACTGGCTCTCAGCTTCTTCATGTCCTGGCCCTGCCTCGAAAGCCCTCGCTGACCCAGGAAGAATCTGGAAGCCTTTCTGAGCCTCCTGTTCCTCACCGGTCCAAGTGTAGAGTCCACTGGGTGGTTTCTGGACTCTGTTGCCTGACTCTGCAGGGTGTCCTGGGTCTGGGAGCATCGGTCTCCACAGCGTGAGCAAGGGACCGGCCAGACCTGCACCTCGGGGGTGATTTGAGTCCAGAGCATTGGATTGAGAGGAAATTGGTGAAACCCTATGAGCTGAAACCAGACTTCTCAACATTTTTGTACTTTTTAAAGACTTCAGTAAATACAATGCAGACATAAAAGGAAAAAAGCTGCCGAATCATTTGAAATCCATATAAAGTAACCGTCTTCCCCGGAAGCGAGTCGTTCTCTGTGCGGAGAGGGCTGAGCTGTGGGACACGGTGGGACCAGAGGTCCCGCTGCGGCCGCCAGTTTGCCTGGTGTGAGTGGTCTCTGCGCAGGAAGAGGGTTCTAACCCCCTTGATGCCTCCTGCCAAGTCCTGCTGAGTTAGGAGCGTGAAGGAAGATTTGGAGGCTTGAAATCACTTTGGACAGCACGACGGCTGGAAGTGGAGAATCAAGGAATATTCCTGGCCCGGCATCGACTCTCTCAGTCGTGTCAGTTGACGGTTTCCATTACTGCTCCGAGGCACTCACGCGAAACCCTCTCTCAAATCGCCCTGGAAGTCTGAGACCCCAGACACAGCCTCCTGTGCCCTCGGTCCAATTTTAGGAAAGGAGTCTTCACTCTGCGGTGAAGGAGCAAAAGAGGTCCCAAATGTGCCATTAGAAACCTGGCTTCGAGGTCCCATTTGGCCCCAGCCCAGGACCACAGTGAAGCCACTTTGCTCTGAATCTGAATACATTTTTAAAAACACCTGTCCCCATACGTAATAGAAATGCATTTATTCTAGGACACGTTAAACCTCCGTGTTTTGGATAAATTGGGAAGGACGTGAAGTGAAATGGATGAAGAATGTGCCATTTGCAGGACAACTTAGTGGACACAGTTCTCAGTAATCGTTAAAGACGGATACTTCTCACCGAAACCTAACGGGAAGTGCCCTAATCGCAGGCGTTCAGATCGGCGGAAGCCGACTCGATGGAACCTCTGCACAGCCTCCACCTCCAGCAGCGACTAGGTCTTTGCTCAGGGCCCGGAGACGTCTTCACGCCCTTCCCAGCTCCCGCCTCCCCTGCTCCTCCGGGGGGTCTGCTGCTTTGCTTTTCACCATGTCACCGGCTCCGGATGAATGGCAACACCCTGCGCAGTCCCTGAACTCTGGACTTCGTCCTCACGTTTGTTCGTGAGAGTTACCTGCGCCGTGTGTAGCGCAGTCTCCACACCGTGCCCGTCTGTGAGCGGGGCACGGTCGCATTGCGATGGGGTTCTGCTGGGACCGGACTGGGCACGGCAGGTGGGTACCGAGGGGCAGGCTCGTGGGTCTGGCGCTGCTGTTCTCACGGCCAAGAGCTCATGGACCCCCAGTCCTGAATCACACAGAGGCTGGAATTTGAAGCTCAGTGTTTCGGCTTTTATAACTCAACGAGGTCCCTCATGCTCCGACGGGCTCCTCAGTGAGTTACAGTGACTTCGTCGTATCCCCAGAGGGTGCTGGGAGACTCTGGCACTCCCACACCAGGCAGAGCTTTTTTGTCATTGGCTGCCGCCGAGGCCCACGCACCCCGGTGACTTCTGATGCGTGGTTCCACCCCTTCCTCCCGCCCAGAGCCCTCTGCAAAGGAAGCTCAGAGAGGAACTCGCGGGAGCCTGGCCAGCTCTGAGGTCCTGGCGGGACTTTACCTGGTGCCGTCGAACGTCCCGTGGGGCCTGGCCGGAGCAAGGACGACGAGCCCCAAGTCACAGCGAGAACCAGAGGCCCCTCTGCCCCCACGGCGGGCTCTGCCACCACCTTCGCTCAAAGGACGCGGTAGAAAGGCCTCGCTCGCGTTCCAGGGCAGACTTGGAGAGCCCTGGCAAGTCCCTGCGTTTTATTCCCTCCTCCCCGGCAGCAGGCCTGCTCTTCCGAGTATCTGCTGGGAATATTTTTCATTATCTTGCCTCTCAATTTAATTAATCCACATTCCGTAATGAACCTTGAAATTTCAATTAAGCACATCATTACTAATCAGCACAGAGCTGGTGGTAGTTGGTGGCTTCCTGCCACCGGGTGGGTGCCGGGCTGTGCCAGGCCGTGTCGTCGGACCCTGCGCCTGGAGTGTGCCTGGAACGGCGTCGGTTGCTGGATCAGTCAGGAGTGACCGGTGTGGCGGTTCTCGGGGCGACGCTCAGCAGGCCCCTCCGGCGGGGCTGTGCCGTCCGCCTTGCTGCTGCTGCAGGGCGGCCTCTGCGGCCCCGGGGTGTGCTCGGCAGGGCTGTCGGCGCTGGGGAAGAGGTGTCTGTGGAAGCAGGCGTGGAGACGCCACGGGCTGCGTGGGCGGATCCCATCATCCCCTCCTCTGAGGCTCAGTTTCTTGGGGTGACCGGACAGATTTGGCCCCTCAGCTCTCCCCACTCCTTCCTACAGGGGCACCACGGACACAGGTGTGGATTCCACAGACCAGAAGCCTGGGGTCTCACACCACGTGGACACGGGGAGGAGGTGGACGGCCACCAAGTCAGGGTGCCTCTGTCCTCGAAGAGCCCACGGCTGCTCCCGCTGTCCTTCCCTGAGCCACCTCTGTGCTGACCGCCACCTTTCTCCAGCCGCGGCTGTGTGGCCCAGGAAACAGCCACGCCCTCGGTCGCCCACCTGCTCCTCCTGCCACACCCCCAGTGGAGCCCGGCCCAGGGGAAGCCCCTCGTCCCCGTCCCTGGTGTGGTTTAAGCTCTTGCCAACGGCCGCCGTGGGCCGGAAGGGGCGTCCACGTCCCCCACGCAGTCGATCCCACGCCGCCCCCTCCTCACGACGCAGCCCTGGCAGGCATCCCTGCGTCCCCCTTTCGCGGGGTTGTTCCACCCGCGGCGAACGGGTTCCCGTGTCTCCCAGAGGAACACACCTGCGCCCACATCCGTGCGCCGCCCCCCTCACTGTGTCCCTCCTCCCCGGAGAAGCTCTGCTCAGGGGCCAACCAGCTGCCTGTGACAAAAGCCGATGACGTTCCTGCCCACAAATCGGCCTCCCAGGAGCTCCCTGCGCAGCGGCCCCGCCGCCTCCCTGGCTTCTCTGCCGTCGCGCCCTGGTCGCCTCACTGACGGCTCCTCTGAGCTGGGCCGGGCTTTGGGCAGAGCCCGCCTCCCTCTCACCCAGAGCCGCCCTCCCTGCTCCGAGGGAGGTGTTGTCTGCCGTCATCGTCATGACGCTCTAACACTGCTCTCCCCAGGAGTGGCCCCGTGCCTGGGGGCGAGGGGGGGGCACCCCCTGCTGGCACCAGGTACTCAGCCTATCTGGGACTCTGATGAATGCAGTGAAAGAAAATCCATTTGCCAACGATCTCAGCGGCTTCCTGGCCTCCGGAGCCTCCGTGGACCACCGGTGTGGCGGCCGCTATGCATTCCATTCGCAGATCCCCTTCCGGGCTGGGGTGTCCGTCTGCCCGCTGCTGGGATGCTGTCGAACACACCCCGCTTCTCCAGAGACGGCCTCGGCTGCACGGCCACGGGCGACACTGGGATGTTCCTCTCCACCTCCCACCCGAAGGTGCCTGCGGCCAACAGTGACCCAAATGGGGGCTCAACGGGCCAGGCCCCCGCCCCTGGGCAGGACTCACTGGCGAATTCACAGTGCAGAGCTCCCCTGGGGTGGCGCTTGGGCTCGACGTCCCCTGAACCCACGGCGTTGCCCACCTGCTTCTCCCGTCCCATCTCCCAGCTCTCTCCTGGGAGCTCGCAGGGACCCGTCTCAGGCTCTGCTGCTGGGGACCCTCACCTAAAACAGCAGGCAAAGACCCTTCACGGACGGGACTGAAGCCAACCACGAGGCTGTGCCCCTCGCCTGGGGAGTGGCTCCCCGAGGGACTGTCGGTGGCCTCTGGGCCCAGCTCTGCTGTTGCAGCACAAAAGCAGCCGTAGGTGACAGTTACATAGGTGGGTGTGGCTATGTGCCAATAAAACTTCATTTACAAAAACTTCATCATAGAGCAGCCACAGACGATGGTTAAATGGAGAGGCTGAGATGCAAGCAGGGATGGGTGAGCTCAGGAAGGATTGCAAAAATATTAAAAATAAAATAGCAGGGGGCAATGTGCCTTTTAGTGGTTGCACACGGAATAATAAATATTAATATTCTTATTAGAAGGGAAGAGTAATGAGTCTCACGCTGTCAGAAGCTGAAGCCCACAGCTACAAAATTAAAACAGCCTGGACTGGCCCAGGACTGGCTCCAATTAATAGATTAGGAAGGCCAGACACAAATCCAAGCATCCTTGATAATTTGCTATGTTATTAGGTGATATTTCAAATCAGTGGCACAAGGATGGATTGGTCAATAAGTGGTATCGTGACATCCACCCAAGCCTTTCGGGGAAACAAAGTCGGAGTCTCTATTTTTACATCTTATACCACAGACATTCCAAGTGCGTCGATGCTCTAAGTCTGAATATTTAATATTCACATAATCTTGGAAGTGCGGAAAAACTTTCTAATGGCTCAACAGATACGAATCCCTGAATATTAGTGGAGTCAGCAACAGAAAGTCTTCTTCGCTCTGCTGCAGATGGGCTCTCGGGAAGCAGCAGGCAGGGTGCGTTTGGGAGGACAGGCGGATCCACACTGGAGCCAGGAAGGGCCAGGAGCAGGAGTGAGCAGACAGAGAGGGGACCCCACGCGGTCTCGATCACACCGCCCGAGCCCACAGAGCCGCCAGGAGCAGGTGGCCCTCCAGAGGGGCCCTGGGTTAGGGCAGGAGCCAGGTTTTATGCCCCTCCATCCACTGCTCAGCAGATCAGCCAAGTCAGGGGCAGAACCTTGTGGACGCTGCTCCTTCCAGCCAGCGGGGGACACTACTTAATTCCTGCCAGGGCTGACCGGAGGACTTACCAGGGGTCCTTCCGCCGGGGGGGGGGGGGGGGGCACTGGGCCGCATCAGGGCGCCGGCCACCCACGCTGCAATCGATATTAGAAGTCAGAGGAAAAGCTGGGACAACGTTATCAAAAAGCACAAGATAAAGAAATAAATCCTCAATATATATAATTATTACAGAATACATAACAAATCATCAAGAGAAACCGAACACTCGGTAGAAAGGTGGGCTACAGACGTGAGCCCACGAGAGCCACACGTACGACGAAGACCTGGAAACTCTGCTCAGCCTCCCACACCCTGAAAAAGGCTGTTTGCCCTTTGCCAAGTTAGCAACGTTTTTTTAAGTGACACTTAGATGGCGGCGATTAAGAATTTAATAGGTTCTCACGCTCCGTTGGTGAGTTGTAAGATTGCTCAGCTTTTTAAGAAGACAATTCGCTCAAAATCATAGAATGCCTTTAAATAGCTGCATAGATGCGGACTCAGCCCCAGTCACTGAAAAGCAAATGCTTTCCCCACGGCCCTGACCGCACGCGTGTGCGTCCATTTCTGGTTCCTACCACGCACCACGGGCCAGTCTGTCTGTCCTGGTGCCGGAGTCACACTTGGCCTCTCAGGACAGCTGCAACATCTTTGTTCTTGTTTTTCAAGGTTGACGTGGGACCTCTGTGTTTTCGAATCGTCTAGTCAATCTTTGCAGAAATAATCTCCTGGGAGTTTTGATCAGGGCTGCACTGAATCTACAGAGTCACTGGGGGAGAACTGTCCTCAACGCAGCAAAGCTTTTCATTTACTGAGAACTTCAAAAATCTCTCTCCAGGAACGTTGTGTGGATTCCTGGGAGAAGGTTCTGTACGTGCCTTGTTAGATCCAGCTTTATTCAAAACCTCTTTATTTTCTCTCAGTGATAGTTTGTCGATTTCTGGGGAGAGGTTTTTGTACATCTTTTGTTAGATTCACTCCCAGGTATTTGATGTTTTTAATGCTGTTATAAATGCTGTCTTTTGTAGATTTCTTTTCCTATTTGCATGTAAGTCACATAGAAATACAGTTGATCTTTGCATACCGACTTTATATCCATCAAGTATCAAATTCACCTATGAATTATAAGAGTTATCTTTAAATCCTTTTAGATTTATGTGAGTACGTTTTTCATTTTCATGAGACCAAATTAGTTCACATTTTTCTTAGTGGTTTCTGGTTTTGATAGACTAAGAAAGGCCTTCCCTACACCAAGATTATAACAAAAAGGTCTATTTTTTTTCTAATGGTGATTTTTATGGCTTTATGGTTTAATCTATAAAACCTACTCTCCTTTTCAGATGCTTTTTTGCAGCTTTAATGTGTTTCACTTTTTCTGCCTAAATTGTAGAACTATTTTGACAGTGTAAGAAAATCCCTTTGGAATTTTCGTTATTATTGCAGTAGATCTTATTTAAGAATTATTGTCGGCTTTACAACATTCGCATTTACACTCGTGTGTGTCTGCGTAGCATTCCCAGTTATTCAGGTCTCCAGCCCATCGTGTTAGCACATCGTGGCCGCGGGAGCAGGGAGCAGCTGACTCAGCCAGAGCAGCAAGCGTGGTCCGTGCTGGGCCCAGGGAGCTCAACCTCCCGTCCTCATTACTCCGTGCACACTCGAAACTCGCCAGTGTGAAAACTTAAAGACCCCGTCTACCTGCTGACCTAGTCATTTGCTTCTGTAGGTTCTGGATCTTTCTTTTAAAGGCTATTCTTTTTATTTATTGAAACTGCGAATGGATTATTCTCCGTATGTATTTGATATTGTTGCCTGTCTTGATAAACCGTAAAGCAGCAAAGCAAAGGTTGACTAGAGCCCTCTGTTCATTGATTCATGTAAATGGAACACAAAAATTCCTGAGTGCTTTTCAATAATTCATGGTCTTATAAACATGGAAATTCATTTCAACGCGTCTCGAGGAGATTGCTCACTCAAATGGACCGAAGTCTCCCGGGAACTTAAAGGTGCAGCCCTGCCGTCCCGGGATGGAGACAGGCAGCCGGGCAACACGATGGCCCTCCCGGCATCGCCTCACGTTTTCCCAGACACGGCGTGGGCCACGCAGCGCCTTCTCGGTGGAGGAGGTCTGGGCCGGCACCACGAGGCTCCTCTCCCTGCAGGGCCGAGGGATGAACTGATCATGTGCTTTGGCTCGTCGACCGGGTCACCTGTCGAGGTCGCGGGTTCTGAATCCACCTGAACTGGCCTCGGACAATACATGTCGCCATCTAAGTCTCTGACATGGGCCGTGGTCAGTGTCACCGAGCAGCACAGCAGCCCGCCACCAACTCTGTGAGCCCGTAGCTGCCCCTGGTTCTTCCACCTGCTGTGCAGTCTTGGGCGGGAATCTTAAATTCCAGAGCCACAGGTTTTTATACCTATGATTTCTATTATAGTATCTGCCTCATAGAGCACGTGCGAAATTACAGACACGCAACAGATTTGTGCAGAATTTGTACATGATGCGTGTGGTAGGCTGTTTTGTGTTCATTTGTGTTGGAAGAGGACCAGGCCTGGGGGGGGAGGGGGCTGGGATTAGGGGATTCTGCTTGGGACGCGTCAAGTGCGGGATGCTTCGTGACATGGAGCAGGCTGCTGGGCGGTTGGGTCCAGAGCTCACGGGAGGAATCTGGACCAGGCGTATGATCCTGGAGGCACATGCGGGTGCGTGGCGACTGAGGCCGCAGGGCCGGGTGCGCTTGCCTGGCGAGAGAACACGGGGTGAGGACAGCGGGAGCCCGGGGCTGACCCGTGGGAGCTGCTCCACCGGTGGCCCGAGGCAGGAGGGAGAGCTTTGCCAGGGAGACGGACGACAGGCCTGAGGGCGGCAGGGACCTTGGCGTGGGTGTGGCCCTGGAGCAGAGGGGAGGACACGGATCCAGGAGGGAAGGCCAGCAGCCAGGGTGACAATAAGGACTGGAAATGGCTCTGGACCTGGCGGCTTGGATGCCCGAGGGTGTCGGGGACATCTCTGCGGAGCCGTGGGGTGGACACCAGGTGGGGTGACGTGGGAGATGGGAGGGAGGGAGCAGGAACCTCCCCGCCTTGGCGTGGCTGTTCCAGGTGCGGAAGGTGAGCTGAGAGGAGGGTTTCGCTTAAATGGCGGGAGAAGGCGCCGTCGTCGGCGGCCGTTGAATGTGCAAAGCGGGAGGAGGGACTCAGAGTCCTGCCGCGGGCTCCTCACTGGGCCGAGCAGCCCGATTCTTTTGCAGACAGTTCGGACCTTGCATTTCCTTCACACCAAGTGTGAAAACCCACCTTGCTGTGGCTTCCGACCCGGGCCGGGCTCGCTCCCGTGAGAACAGAGTGTGCACGTGAGACAGTGCAAGCCTCTTTCTCTGGGACATGATCCAAGGTCTCTCAGCCGTTCTTCACAGCGGTGTTCTGTTTTGTTTTTCACATTTCCAATTTTTGGGACAGTTTTTTTCCTGATGGAGCTTTAAGTGTTTCTGGCAACAGGCACGATTCTGTACGCGGGGTCTGCGGACACGTATCTGATTTGTTGGTTCCGACTGTCCTGGCTCTGAACTGGACTGCCGGCACACTTACGCCAAACAGTTGATAGCACCCGTCCCAAACTTCCACGGCAATTGCTTACATTTCTAAAGCACTTCCCTGGTAAAACCCACTCAGCGTTCGTGTGTGTGCAGAAACCGCACCCTGGGGAGGCGACCCAAGGGGCCGGGCTCGGTTGGTGGGACAAGGACTCCCAGGGGTTAGCGGGGCGGGCTCAGTGCTGCGACTCGTCACCACCGCGCACTCTCGCTGGCAACCCGCGGGGCGTTGTGAGATCGGAGGTCGCCTCGCCCTTTAGCAGACGAGGAGCCCTGCTCTGGGTTGATTGTCCACACCCGAGCTAGGAATGGCCCCTGTCCTCCCCGACAGAGGCCAAGGTGCGGGAACCGCGTCCCCGCAGGTCTCACCCGTGCGTGGTCCCCCTGGTTCTGTGGACCAGAAGCTGGACTCCAGGAGGCAGGACCCGGCCGCGTACGCACGCCGCGCTCTGGGGCCTGGTGTGGGCCCTGAGCGTGGCCCAGATGTCACTGGGTGCGTGCAGAAATGACGCTGGCGTGGGACGATCCCTGCTCATGCTTATTGTCCCTACAGCAGATGGACGACATTTCTAGAACCATCTGCTTAGAACAATTGGTGCTTTCGATGACCCATAACCAACGTGCCAGGAACTCCTTGACGATCGCACGGCTGCTAATCGGAACGCGTGTGAACGCACACCTGAGGGACAGTCGCGTGCCCCTGCTGCCCTCTACACCACGCCAAGGTCACGGATTCATTTAAAGACTCCCAAAGGGCACTTGACCTCAATTTCTATAATTTCGTCTCTGAAATTCAAGAGAAAATGCCTAGCTGTTCCCTGTTCTCCCTTTGTTGTTCAGAAAAGTTAAAGTTTAAATGGCAATTCTCTTTAGAATTTAATATCTGTTCCTGAGCAGTCTCGGTTTAATTGCTAACTGATCCTTCAGAAAATTGAGTCACTATATTAGCTCGCTGTCTGCGCCGATGGCCTGGGAAGGTGGGTGGGGGCCCCACCAAGCTCACGGCGTCTGTATCTCAGCTGTGAGCGCCACTAGGCTGGTAGATGAGTCCTCTGATGGGGTGGGGGGGAGGCCAGGGTCACCTGGGTCCCTGGGGCCAACAGCCTGCAGGGCAGACGCCGGACAGGAGGCAGGTGTGTGGCCAGCTCCATAAACACCTGACTCCCTTTTACGAGTCGGGACGTCCACTGAGCGGGGGTTGTCTGTGGGAAAGACAATGTCGACTCCCAGGTGCTTTTCGAATGGTCAGATAAGATCTCCTCATCAAACAGGCTTGTAAAAATATCGCAGCTAAATACACACGACACGACCATTTACCGTCTTAACCACGTTTAAGTTCACGGTTCACGGTGTTGAACACACTGGCATTGCTGTGCGGCCGTCGCCGGCATCCCTCTCCAGAGCGTTTCATCCTCCCAAACTGAGCCTCTGCCCCCACCAAACACTAATGTCTCCCCAGCCCCTGGCACCCCCTCCCGCTTTCTGTCTCTGTGGACCTGACTCCTCCAGGGACCCCGTCCAGGTGGAGCCGTGCAGTATCCATCCTCTGCCTGACCCATTTCACCTGGCACGACGTCTTCGGGGCTCATCCGTGTTGCGGCAGGTCTCAGGATTCCCTTCCTTTTTAAGGCTGAATAATATTCCACTGTGTGGAAGGACCACATTTTGTTCATCCCTTCATCAGTCGATGGACAAGTGGGCTGTTTCCTCTGGCGGCTCTTGTGAGCGGCGCTGCCGTGAACACGGTGCGCAGACACCTGTTGGAGACCCCGCCTTCCATTCTTTGGGGTATAAGCCCGGAAGTGGAATTGCGGGACCATATAATTCCATGTTCTGGTTTTTGAGGACCTGCCATACTGCTCCTCACAGCTTAGATATGCGTTTTTTTTAATTAGAAAGAAGAGCCTTGATTGTGTGTCATTCGGGGACTCTCGGTCCGCATGTGCGCTGAGCATGTGTGTTCCTGCACAGTTCCAGCGCGGAAAACAATTTTTTATATATATTCCTTTCGGCTATGGAAGAGCAGCCTCTGAGTGCTCAAGGGCAGGATGTCTGTCGTCTGATATTGTACGTGGATCTTGCAGGAATGTTTTCTAGGTTGCCCTTTGAGGTCAGGGAATTCTGCGGCAAGGACGTGGATTGGAGGAGGAGCCTCCCGCACGCGGCCTCCTGCCTGGAAGCCCCAACCCCTTACACATCAAACCCATTTTTAACAGCAACAATTCACCTGGAACTAAACTCAAGACTTAAAGTGGGCCCGGTGGAAAGAGGCGTCTGCCCCCAGCCCCGCCTGGCGTAGACGGCTCAGTGCTTCAGCCTCTCGCGCCCCTTCCTGATGCGTCTACGCAGGTGCAATTGAGAACGAACACATTTCTTCTTCTTTTCTTTTTACGCAACACAGCAGCACCCTGTCCTATACCTGACTCTGCACCTTCGCTGCGCACTTCTTGGGTCTGTTTGTATCAGTTCGTAAAGAGTTGTCATGTGCTTCTTGAGAGTGGCGCAGCCCTCCACTATTTATACACCATTTTAAAGGAAAATTACTCTTTAAGCATGATGTTTCTGATTTTAATGAGGACCAAGGCTCCAGTTGCCTGACGCTCAGAGAAAGGAGCTGAGTAGCTCAAAAGCAGCTGCAAGGAAGCCTTTCTTGGGAAAATTGCCTTGAAATGTAGTTTAAAAAAACCTTTTATTGAAACATAATTTAATGCAGAAAAACACACGTATCATAAATGTATAGTTTGCTCAACTTTTACGGACTGAACAGCGTGGAAGCAGCATTCCTGTGAGAAACAGCACCCCTAAGCTGGGGCTGTGGGGTTCTCAGGCCTGGTGTGTGTCTGGAAACACCGGAACCGCAGCCCGAGCCAGGCTCGTGTGGCTCCCAGGCACATTTGGGGAGCCGAGTACCAAGATCTCCTTCCGGAAGGAGCCCACCGGGCGCAGGGCGCTGTGTCTGTGCCCCGCCCCCCTGAGAAGGGCTCTGGAACCCGCTGGCTGTGCCATCCCAGGAAGGTTTCTCACCTGTCCTGGGGCTCCAAGTTCTTATCTAAAAGTGGGGTATGCTGGGCGGCAGGATCCCCCTGGAGGAGTGAGCACACCGTCCCCGCGTCTCAGTGGAGCTTCTAAGGAGCCCTCCCCAGGGTAACCTTGCACAAGCCCAGAGAAGGGCGGAATTGACACCCTAGGAAGCTCTCGGAAGGGTCTGTAACCCGGAATCTTCCCTCGCCCAGCTCTGGGGTGTGCGTGGGGCAGGGCCGTCCTGGTCCTGTGGGGGTGAAGCGATGGGGCCCCCGCAGTTATGGAGTGTGGTCGGGGCTGGTCTGGACTGGCCTTGTGTGCCCAGGCAGGGCCCGTCTGTGGTACCACAGTCCCCGGCCCCATTGCAGAGCAGCTCTGCCCCTCCACGGTCTAAGCCCCGCTAAACCGGGCCGTCCCGTCTGGTCCCGTCGCATCCTGGCCGTTCCCCGCTGGCATCTCCCTGCCGCGGCACCCACCCACTTGGTCTCGTCCTGCCCTCGTGCCTGCACCCCAGGCTCAAGGAAGTGGCTCTGCAGCTCCTTTCTCCCCGTGGGGATGGGGTGTGCTGGGACCCCCAGAGACTGGGGAAACCGTCGAAGGGCACGCTGTGCCCTGGCCAACATCTGGCTGTGCAGCTGCCATCAGCCGACGTTGCGAAACAGCTGGGGCTTGACTTGGACTGTCCAGGGGTTCTGTGGGGTTTGGGCTGCACTCCTAGCGGAGAAGGACCCAGAGTCAGCAGGAGGGTGGCCCTGGGTGGGGAGAGCCCCTGCGTGCCCCCCGCACAGCTTTGGTTATAGGGGACCTGGTTGTGGGCGGGCCAGGGGAGGGGGCTCCAGGACTGAATTGTGGGTTGGGGGAGATGGCGCCGATGTCGGGATCGGAGCTGCCGGTGGCAGGGAAGGTGCAGGGCCGACCCCCGGCACCGGATATGGTGGCGGGAACAACGCCCTGGGCCCTCCCTGGCCAACCCTTCCCAAGCTCCCCATGGTGGGGGAGACAGGAGGAGCCAGTCGGCCCCGTGGAGACCCAAGAAGAGGGTGATAGTCTGAGCAGGGCCCTCCCCAGCGTTAGATAGCGCGGTGGTGGGACAGCGTAGCAAGGTCCAGGCCAGGGCGAGGCCCCCACCGACGATGACATGGCCAAACAGTCTAGATGCAGACGGCAAAGCGCCGAGTGCCGGGAGAGCAAGAAGGACAACCTGGGCCAGTCGCCCGAGTCCCCAAGAGCCCACATGACACAGGTGGATGACACACCGGACACCGAGGATATGTTGGCCTCTGCAGGCACCATGCCGGCCTTGGTGTCCCTGCTCGCGCAGGCAGGCCGGCTCCGTCAGGGCCCCGGTGGGTGCTGTGGTTTCCTCTCTCCAAGGCAAGCACAGCCAAGGCCAGGGTTCAAGTACAGGGGCCTTCAAACCTTAGGTGCAGAGAGACCTATTGGCTGCCCCTTTCCCCGCAGTTTCCCCTTTGGGTCTGTGGGCGGAGGTTTCCAGACAAGGCAGCTGGTCCCCGTGGGCCGCAGGGAAGCGGCAGGTGCGGGGTGCAGGTGGGCGGTGTCGGGAGGAGGCAGGGAAGGGTGGCTGCCCTGACCCACCCCTGCACCCTGGGGGCAGGGCGGCGGCCTGGGCTCTGGTTAACTCCACGACAGAAGCTGTCGGGTTTGCTGGATTTGTTACTTACATAACGTCTGAGCAAAGTCTGAATCTATCGGTTTTAGGGACCTGAAAAGTGGCGTCGTCAGTAAGGAGGGATCGGCCGCTATGAGGGAAAGGTGGCTTCTGCGCATGCACGGCAACTTGAGCTGCCGTAACACAACCAACCCTGGGTGAGCTGAGAAGTACCCTCGAACCGTTGCTGGGGTTGCGGTAAAGCAAGTGAGTGTCTGAAGAAAAGAGAAAAAACTAGTGTGAGCTGGGATGGGAAAGGCAAACAACAGGTTAACAAAGCACCCGGTTTCCTTCTGGGATCGTCACTGGGAGAAATCGCAGAAATGGAGGAACGAAGTTTCAGACCTTAAGTTCCTGAGCTGAACCGGGATCCGGAGGGGCCGGAGGTCTGCAGGGCCCCTGTCGCGGAAGCAGCCGTGGGAAGCCTCTTTGAAAGACGAGCCTGAGGGTTCAACCCACTGGACTGCGTAGACCCACCCCAGCCAGACCCAGAATCACAGCCGTGGACCAGAAAGCACACGGGGCGGTCACCTGTGCAAGAGAAAAGAAAACACACACAGAATCCAGCGGATTTGTACCTCGAGGACTTGAGAGATCGGCATCGTCAAATACGAACTCAGTCTGTCTGAAGCGCCTGGAGAAATAAAACGAGGTACAAGCAAGGAGAAGCGAAGGAAGCAATAGCGGCCGTGGGAGCCGACCAGGCCCGGGGTGGGACCTGCCCGAGGCCGGGGTCCGAGGCTGCCCAGGCCCTCGCCGCCCTGCTGTGCCCTGGAGACGGGGCACTCGGAGCCCCACCGCAGACCTGGTGTAACCCGCACCGTGGGAAACACCTGCGGGACCCGCCCTCCCCACCCCGCTCCCTGGGTGGGCTGGAGGAGCACCAACGACCCTCTCGGTCCCAGGTCTCCGTCCAGCCCGGCCTCCTGCCCGTGTCGCCATCTGGGTGACAGGCTGAGCTGAGTGGGCCGTGGCTCCTGGCGTCGTGGGATCCCCCTGGCCCTCTGCACACACCTGGCCTGTCTCGGTTAGGGCGGCCGCTCTGGCCCCAGTGGATCTTGGGAGGGGCCTTGCTCCCGTGCACGGGGGCTTCTTGGGCCACCCTGCAGATGCCAGTTCTCATCTGCTCCTTGTCCCCCGCCGGACCCCTCTTCAGGGGGCAGCTTTCTGATCTGCCCAGGGTCTGCAGGTGGCTTCTCCCACAGAGACATTGCAGACTCCTCCATCTTCCCAGGCACCCAGGGAAGGGAACTCGCGGGGCTGCACACTGATTCCGGAATGTTTGTGCCGGTTTGGAACGAGCAGGGGCGAGGCTGAAGGGGAGCAGAGGCGCCATCTGCCCTTCCTGGGGGCGGGGGTGTGTGGCTTGTCCCTCTGGGGAGGCCGGAGGCCGTGGGGCAGGACGCTGCCCACGTGGTGGCGTTGGGGGCAGCGCTTACAGCAGAGTCTGGTGGGGGAGGAGGCTGCGCTGTTTTTGCAGCAGCAGCAATGCCGCCGTGGGTTGGTGACCCAGACAGAATGTTCCGAGCTCCCTCCGGGCCAGGTTTCACGGGGAGGCTGCACAGATGCTCGGACGGGGGCTCCTCGCCCTCCTTGTCACAGACGCTGGGCTGTGAGCAGCGGCTGTACATGCCTTTTTCTTCTCAATAAACACCACGAGGAAGGTGATTGTTGTAATAAAAGAACACAAACGACGTTGTAATTATGGCTGTTGGCTGTTTTAAGACCAATGCCACATTGGTTAAGATTTTCTGTAATTTTATTTTTTCAGACTATAAAGTGAACATATACTTATTGTGGGAAGTTTGGAAAGTACAGAAAGTTTGAAAATTGAAAAATATTCAAAATGCCACCCCCGCCCCCGGCAGGAAGCACCATTAGCGTCTGGTCTGTTCCTTCCCTGCAGGTTTCAAAGCATAATCGCGTCCTTTTCTCCCCGAGTGGAGTTTGTGAAGCAAATGCAATTGGGATCGTGATTTTTAGTTTCTTTTTCTTAACGTGATAGGGTCCCCCCCAAATTATGAAAAACTGCCTTCCATTATTGTTTAAAAGGCGTTCGTGAGTTCCTGTCGGGGCTGCATTACTTATTTAACAACTCCGGAAATGAAGGGACGTTATTTTCAGGTTTTCGTAATTACAAATCCTACGTGTTAAGCATCTCTTTGAATGTATTTTTGTTTGCATTTCATATTCTTTCCTGAAGTTGAACAGGACAGACATGTTCAAGGTTCTTAATTCTTCTTATCAAATTATCTTCTGGAAATAACGTCTTACTAATTTAATTCTCACCAGCCACGTGTGTGAGGGACCCTCTCACCCTCTTGGGCACTGACGGGTTAGCAGCAGTTTTGGTTACAGTGAGTTGACAGTTGACCTTTTTTCTGGATCTTTCCAAGCACACCAACATAACTAAGGAGATGATGGCATCCCTGAAGGCCCCGTCCCGACACATCAGCCCAGGGCAGCCCCCAGCACTCGCCGAGATGCCAGGCCCAGGAGATGGGGCCTCCGTGTGCCGCCCACTCCCCGCGACTGGGTGGCATCTTGTAAATGAGTCCATCTCCATCGGGAAAGTGGGCGAGACCAGGGGCGTCTGAGAAGAGTCTGCAGACGCAACGGGCCGTGTGCAGACGAGCCTCGTGGAAGGCAGGCGTCTGCCGAGCCTTGCAGAGCTGCTCAGCCCCAGGCTGGTGGCTGACAGGCCGAGGCCCCCGGCAGACCCCACCGGGCAGCCCGGACGGATAAACAGCGCAGGTCCTCCCACGTCCAGACCGCAGCACCGACGATGTCCGGGGGTCTTGGGGCACCTCTGCGAGCCCCTGTAGAGCCAGAAAGGCCCTTTGATGGACCCAGGCAGGTTTACAGCGAAGTCCCCGCAAAGCCGCTGCGACTCCTCCCTGGCTGCGGGGCTGGGCGAGGCCTGTGGGCGTGTGGGGGCCACGGGTGTGCGCGTGGGAAGGAGGTCCAAGCCTGAGTGGAGGGAGCGTGTGTGCACGCGTGTGCGTGTCTGTGTTCTCCAGCTCTGCTCACAGCATCTCACGGGGATCGTCCCTGCGTGGCCACGCCTGACTCCTGCCACGGCCACTTTGTCACCCCAGCGGCTCCAGCCAGGCGTCCCACGGAGGGGGCGCTAGCCTGCGTCACGGGTCCCGTCAGTCCTCGGGGGACACTGTGCGTTTCCACGTGAATCACCGTGGGGAGCTGGGGGTGCCCAACCCAGGCCGAGGCAGGTCCCTCCGGCTTCAGGGTAAATCACAGAGCCAGGTGGGTTCCTGAGAGTGTCGGGGACGATGGCTTCCCCTACGAGCACAACTCCCCTCTGAGCAGGACGTTTTGTAATCGTCCGTGCCCTTGTACGTCCTCTCTGTGGGGTTCTCCAGATCCTGAGCAGGCACGTTGTCTAGGAGCCTTCCCCGAGCGCACAGGTCGGCAGGACAGGACCGTGGGCGTCTCCCGCTGCCTCCTTCACCCGGAGCCACGGCCGGGGCAGCCCACCCCTCCCAGCCTGCTCGGAAGCCCCCCGGGAGCAAGCGCTGTCCTGCCCACCCCCGCTAGCCGGGCGCGCCTCTCCAGCTCGGGAACCAGCAGGCGTGGGCTGGCCCCCTGCACCCCAGCCCTGCCACCCTCCCTGGTCAGCCTCGCTGCCTGTCCCTTCCTGGGACTCGATCGCTCAGTGCGCTGGGGGCACGCGCCGCCCAGATGCGGCCTCGCTGTGGGCATGAGCAGACGGGCTGTGCCAAGGCAGCAGCACCCCAGTAAAAATCGGAACCCCAAACCAGGTCCTCCCCCTGTGTCACTGTACACCCTGGCTCCTTAGAACTCACAGCAGAAGGAAGCCAGGCGGGGACCAAGGAGGGTGGTCTGTTTTCCCAGAATGGGCCAGGAAGCCTTCCCGGAGGAGGCGACTTCAGGCTGGAGGTGGAGGGACAACTTAGGACGCAGACCAGTGAGTGAGAATGTTTAGGCAGAGGGAAGATGGCGGAGTGTCCGGGACCCACAGGTTAGCTGGCTTGTCAGATGGTGACGGATGCAGAGGACAGGGACAGAGCTGTGCAGGCAGGTGCCCGTGTCGCAGGCCCATGTATGACACCTTTGGTGGCTTCTGTCTTTCCCTGTAGCCTGTGGGGAATCTTGTGAAAATTCTACACTGGAGGGAAGAATGTCCATGTTATGGGTTCATTGGTGTTTCGATTTTAATCATTTATTTTCTCAAATATCACAGGGCACTGGCTGCCCGAGTCCAGGCGGGTGGCACATTAAGTCCGTCCCCTCTTGTCACGGTGAGCTCCTGAGGCCTGCGGCAGGAGAAGAGCCATTTCCAGTCACTCAAACACCTCCGTGAACCTTTGGTGTAATAACACCATGGATCTAGAAATCTGCCTTTCCAAACATAGCGTGATGTCTGTAAGAGTAGCAGATGTGATGTAAGATGCCATCACGTTCAAGAAATTAACTATTGTTATAGTCATTCAAGTTGCACTAATCAAATTCTCTACTTATAAACTTAGTTAATTAAATTCCTTTACACGTGCAAAACTGCATTTCTGAGCTAAATATATTTGATTTTCTCTTTAAGAGCTTTGGATGCCGAACAGGGCATATTACAAAAGCCTAACAAGGAAAATGTTCCCAAGCTCTTGCAAAATAAGGGTCTTGCATTCTCACAAACATCCCGATTGCAGTTTCCCCGGAACGTTTTACCCACGTTGGATCAGGGCACCCGCGTCACTCCAGCCTCCGTCTGAGAGCCTTAAGCCAGCGGCTTGGCCTCCTCCTGACCTCGGTGTCTGACGCAGCCCTCGGGGGCCGAGGATGCCCTGTGCACCCAGGGCAGTCTTGTCCTCCTACTGGGACCTGGTGGCTGGGCTGTCCAGGGTGATGGCACTTGTGCCACAACAGGACACTTGGGAGCCTCTGCGTGGTTATCCTGGTGACCGGGACATCAGAGGGAAGGGGTGGCCCCAGCTGGCCTCTGTGCAGCCCTTCTGGGTGACTTGAGCCGAAGGCAGCCTGACCCCACCGAGGAGGCAGCTGACGCACTCTCATGACAGTCTTTGCTGCCTGCTGGGACCTGCGCCGTCCAGCTGTACGACAGCCCTGCTGGTCGTTCCTTCACACCTGCGGGGCCTTTCCATGTCTCCGTGGGCTCCAGCCACCTCACCAGCCAGTTCCTCCATCCCTGTCCCCAAAGTCACGGATTTTAGGACGCATGTCTGTCCTCGGGCGGGCAGCCAGAACTCTGGGGAAATAACACTGTCCCAGAGCAGCCAGGGCCCTCTTTGCTCACGTAACAGCCCAGGGACGGACAGTAACCCACCGGCCAGCAGGGTGCCTGTGGGTGCAGAGGGCAGAGGGGAGGAGCCAGGTGGGGACGAGGGGAGCAGAGGCCCTGGCCAGTGTGCGCAAGGCAGGGCTGCGGCCAGCTCGTCCACCGCTGCGTCCCCAGCCCCGGGCATAAGGGTCTCTCTGAACATGTGTCTCAGCCAATGGGACAAGCAGGGTGGGTGTTGGGGCCGGAGGAGGGGATGTGGCCGCGACCCAGATGGCGGGTGTGTGGGGCGGTCTGCAGCAGCCTCATGGTGTGCTGGAGGAGGGCGGGGGCTCTCTGGGCGGGTCGGGTCTGGAGCTCTGATTGCGATAGTGGGCGGGGCTCGCCGGGCAGTGTGGCCTGAGGGGAGAGTCCCAGCCAGAGCCCAGCCATGGCAGAGCGGGGTCAGGCAGGGGCCAACAAAGACCTGGAGGGGTCAGGGGTCAGTCTGGCGGGTGTGGGGCAGCGGGTGTCTCCTGGCCCAGGGGCCAGCCCTGAGCTGGGCCTGGGAACATGGAGATCCTGGAGGAGGGGGTGACATTCTAGACTCTGTGTTGTCACCCAGCTTCCCAGTGTGTCCCGAGGACAATATGGAGGAGATACCCCTCCCCTCTGCCACTGCCTTTTCCAGCGTTTTCTCTCGTGCTCGGTCATGGCCCCTACGCCCGCCTGCATCCCGGGGCACCGCCCGCACCCTCGGCCCCCCGCCGTCGCCTCTGCCTCATTCCCAGCTTGTTTTCTCCGTGCAGCCCGCCCCCTGCTTTCTGGTCAAATTTCGCTGCTTTCGTGAGAAGGAGGCTGACGTTTGCTGGCTCCTCCGCCGCACTTGAGGGAACGGAACTCTGTGTCCTCCAATTACGTCTCCGGGCGGCTTCAGGAAGAAATAAGCACATTTCCCAAACGCCTTTCAAAATTTCCTGGGAAAACGTGATGGTGTTTCTCCAGGAAAGCAGAGCTCCTGCCCCACGAGGGCGTCAGAGCGGCTGTGGGTGCCTCTGGGTCCCCGCCCGGGCCGCAGGATGTCCCAGCAGGACGACCCAGACTGAGGTCTAGGAAGTGGGCAGGCTCAGAGGCTGTGGGGAAGCACCCCGGTGGCCCCGGGGGTGGGAGTGCCCTGGGCCTGGGCTGACACATTGCGCACGTCCCTTGTGGCCTTGTGTGTTCCCATTTCTGAGTCGCCCAGGTGGAGAGAGAATGAAGCCTTCACCTCCCGGTGGCCACTGGCCGACCTGCCGCCCAGCCCTTCCTGTCCCCGTCCTGGGTGCAGCCAGCCCTCCCGTCACCGGGAGGAGACCCTCCTTCTCCAGGGCTGAAGCCAGGCTCCACGTGCGCCCTGGGCTGGCGCCGAGGGGCACCCCGTCGTTAGAGCTCACCCCGGGCTCGGAACCACGCTGGACGTCCCAGCATGCTGCAAAGTGCAGCCTCTGGCACCTCGGGCCACATCACTGTCAGAGCCGGGCTGGGCACTGGGCCGGATCACTGTCAGGGCCGGGCTGGGCTCTGGGCCGGATCACTGTCAGGGCCGGGCTGGGCTCTGGGCCTCTTCCCTGCCCGGCGCCTGCAGGACTGGGCGGCCGGGCTCTGCCTTCCCTGGCCGGAGTCTGCTCTCAGCTCTCAGGCCGCCACCTGGCTGGTGCCTCCCGATGCTTGGGTCTCCCAAGATCCAGCCTCTCCTGGGACGACCTCTGACCCCAAGGCCTGTAGCACCAGGCCAGTGAAATCTTGCGGCCATGTGGGGACCTCGGGGACATCGCCCCTGCCACTTGCCTTGAGGGGGGATGGGAAACGTCTTGGTTCTGCTGGGTTGGCCCTGAGCACCCAGAAGGCTGTGAGGGGCTCTGCTTGGCGCTGGCGGGAGAGAGGGCAGCTCTGTGACAGTGACCTGGGGACTGCAAGCGAGCAGCCTGCCCCTGGGGTGTCCCGGGGGACGGGGAGGCCCAGCTCAGAGGAGACCCTGAGGGAACCCTGCGCCCGCCCGAGCCCTCGGGACTGCGCCAGCTGCGAGTGACCGAGCAAACAGGTGGGGACTTCCTCCCTGGTGCTGAGTTCCGAGGGTGGCTGCTGCCGTGGGTCAGTTTTTAAGCAGAAGAAAGAAGAAGCAGGAAGGGGCAATGTCAGTGCGGGTGGTCCCTTCGTTAGGAGAGCGGAGCTCCGCGGACGTCCACTCCATCTCCTCGGCAAGCGCCGTCCCAGTGCTGGCCCTGGCTGTGTGTGGGGGGGTGGGGGCGGGAGTGAATATTTAGCGGGGAACGTGGCTGCCCGGATCACGGTCGGGTTCTGTGGGCAGGGACGGGGCCGGGAGGGTGTAGGTGGGCCCGCGGGGTCTGCCCACACCTGGTGCCATTCCGCATGCTTGCACACCGGCTGTGGTCCAGGGCCCTGCGCAACAGCGCACGGACCATCGTCTGCCTTGAGGATAGGAGGCTGGACTCGGGAGCCTGGCTACAACCGCCAAGGCCGCCGGGGCAGGGCTGGCCGTGGATCTGGCTGCTCTCAGTCTGCGCCCAGTGCTCGTCCCAGCTCTTCCAGCTTGTTGTGTGGGGAGGGAAGGGGGCCATGCGGGGTCTCCAGGCCTGTCCTCAACACCCCTAGCCGCCTGGTCCCTGCAGCGCGCCCACAGTCAAAGAGCAGAGGCTGCCCCGAGACAGGCTGGTCCCCCAGAACCGGAGCCTCACGGGAGCTCAGGGGCCCTCCCAGGCGCTCGGGCCACGCACGTGCCAGAGGCACCTCGGCACGGACACGGCCTCACACTGCCCAGGGCCGTGGTGGCCTTGCAGGGCCCGGGCGGTCCGATACCTGAGTTCTGACGTGGCCCCAGGGAGCCAGCTGAGACGACCACGGCCTGTCAGGATCTCGGGGTTATCACAGGAAACGAGAGGCTGGACTCAAAGCGGTGTGTGTGCACACGAGTGTGAGCGTGTGGTAGAGCAGCCGTCCCAGCCTTTTGGCACCAGGGACCAGTTTCATGGAAGACAATTTCCCCGTGGTCGGAGGGGGCGGGAAAGCGGTGGGGCGAGTGCTGGGAGCAGCTGTAAATACGGGTGGGGCTTCGCTGGCTCACCCGCCGCTCAACTCCCGCCTGCACCCTCCCCCTCCCAAGTCTCACGGAGGACAATGTTTCCATGGACGGGTGGGAGGGGGCGGTGGAGCTCTGCAGCCTGGTCCCTAATAGGCCTCGGACCGTTACCAGTTCTTGGCCCAGGGATTGGGGACCACAGTGATAGAGTGTGCACACGAGTGAGAGTGTGATATGGCGTGTGTGCACATGTGCACTGTGTGTGTGCACGTGTGTACGCATCCCTGAGTGTATGTGGGGGCAGCGTGAGCGCCCGAAGCCCCGTGACAGTAAGCATGAGAAGCACAGTTTTCAGAGCGTGGATGTTTGTGGCGGCGCCCTCACCGCTGCTGCTCTGACGTCTGGGGACATCGGGCTACAGCCAGCTGCCCGTGTGGTCCGTGGCAGCCAGAGGCAGCCGTGCCCCTTCTGTGGGCTCCTTCCGTCCACAGAGCAGTCCTCCCTCATCTGGACTCTCTGCGTCTTCCCTCCTCATCCTGCATGTTCCAGGTGCTCCCAGATTTATAACAGCAGATTACAAAATACAAGTTTCTCACGTGGCCCTGCAGCCGATGCCCTTCTCTGCCTGGGCGGAGCCATCGCAGGTGACGTGGTGGCCTTGCCCCCCTTCAGACCCGATTGAATCTCCCAGGGCACCGGGGGACACCCGTCTGCCAGATCCCAAGGGCCGTCTCCTGTCCCCTCACCTGGCCTGACTGTGGCATCTGAAAACACACCCACCTCCAGGGACCCGTGGGACGTGCCACACGCCTGTGGGCTCCGCACCAGCTGCTGAGCACAGGAAGCTCCTTCCCGCCAGGGTCTGGAGGGCTCCCGCCAGGGAAGGCCCCTGGCCACGTGTGTCTGCAGACGGAGCCGCCTTCACTCACCCTGGCTTAGAGGGCTCACTCGGGCCACACACACACACACAGACACACAGACACACATGCACACACAAATGTACTCATATACACACACACACATGCACACACACGTACACACCAGGAATATACATACATGGTCAGGTAGACACATATATACAAACACACATATATGTACACACAGACATACATAACACGTGCACAACACTCATACACATACATAACATATCACACACACGTAAACATACACACAGAGACCCATACATGAACATATATACACACGCAGCTCCTGTGGGCCCACACTTTGCACCGTCCGCTGCCGCCGCCCCGACAGCCCTGCCTTACCCGCCCAGCACAGCCTGACCACCCGGGTCTCCCCATCACGGCTGTTTCTGCATGTTTTGTTCACGGCACTGTGATCTAATTATCGGCAGAGAGCCAGGTACTTTTGTTTGTTCCTGCCATGGCCACCCACACGCAAGGCCACACCTGGCATTCAGAAACTCCAGGCTTCGGATCCAGGCGGCCGCCCTGCAGCCGGGCTCTGGGGAGATTCGCGTTTCCCCACATTGCCGTGTGACCTTGGACAGTTGCCCAGTCTTCTTGTGATGCTCTTTCTTCATCTGAAAAGTGGAAATTCACTCATTCTTTCATTCAAAAAATATTTACGGAGTGCCTACTGTGTGCCAGCACTGCGGGCCTGGGATGCGACAGGGAGCCACGCAGAGCCCAGCTTGTGGGGCGCCCAGAGACAAGCCGCCAGGCAGCGCCCTGCGCCGCGAGGGGAACTCAGCAGGCCCAGAGGCAGGGCGTGTGGAGGGTGCCAGGGACAACTTCTCCGGCTGGCGGTACCTGCTCTGAGCCCTGAGGAAGGGCGGGTCCCACTGGGTGGACGCGGGGGAAGAATACGCCAGGCAGAGAGTGGGGTGCAGAGGCCCCGCGGCAGCGGTAACAGGAGGGAGGTGGCCGGCGGGAGGCCAGGAAGCCACAGGTGTGGGTCGTGCCTGGATCCATGGCCACGGTGAGGATTTTGGATCTTGCTCTGAGCTGGATGCTGCGATTTGTCTGATGTTGGGAAAGGGTCACCGTGGCCAGGTGGAGGACAGACCCCCAGGCCCAGGAGGAGGGGCCCTGGGAGGGGACGGCTGGGCCCAGGGTGGACAGGCGTGAGAGGGGCCAGAGCCGGGCTGTGTTTTGAACAAAGACTCGTGGGACTCGCTGACGGATGGCGGAGGGTGTGAGCACTGAGAGGACAAAGCCTGGCTCCAAGGTCCCCGCCAGGAGAGCGCGGCGCTGTTTACTGAGATGGGGCTGCAGGCTGTGGCCGGGGGGTCTAGGATCGGTCGGGCAGACGCCGGGTCCGGGAGAGGGACGAGGGAGCTGTCTGCGTGCGGATGGTGGCTGACGTCACAGAGGTGATGAGATCACCCTGGATTATAACACCCTGTCCTCAGGCTGTCGTGAGAGTCAGACCGGCTGATCCGGGCTGCTCGGCGTGTCATAAGCGCTCGGGGCCGTTACACAGACAAACAAGCAGCCGTCTGGCAGAGCCCTGCAGGACCAGCTCACTGAGGCGGACAGAGCCCTGGTAGCTGCTTGGACGGGACTCCGAGCAGAGGCCGGGCCTGGAGGGCGCGGGACAGCGAGCACAGTGCTGAACACAGAGTTAGACCAGCCGCGCCAAACACCAACCTTTCTCCTGGGGGCCCTCTGGCGTGAGAGTCCTCGTACTTGGTCAGGCCTGTCTGGGGGCTTGGAGCCGCCCGGGAGCTGACATTCACTGTCTGCACGACCACCCCACCGGGCTGTGCCGGTGGGCACCTGGGCGGTGGTGGGAATCGGTACCCAGGACCCTGTGCCTGCAGGGAGAGTGCGGGCGGGCGCAGCCTTCTCAGACACGGGGCGCCCAGCCTGGGTCTGGGGGGTGTGGAGGGCAGGGAAGGGTCCCCTGAGAAGGTGCGTGGGACAGAGGTCGGAGGGCGAGGACCTCAGTGGGCAGCATGTGAGGCTCTGTGACGTGTGGGCCGGGGAGCACCACGAGGGGTGGCTGCACAGGGCGAGGGGGGGCACTGTCTGGGGGGTGGGCGCCCAGACCTGCAGGTCCGGCCTGGCCACGGGAGGAGTGTGCTCGCCTTGCTATGGGCAGCGGGCGGGTGGGCCGATCCACGTGCGTTTTGGAGTGGTCTCTCCAGAATGAGCAAGTTGGGGGGTCACTGAGGAAGCCCCAGAGGGTGGGAGGGTCGCTCGGGCCAGGCGGTGGCAGCAATGCATTTGGGGAGACCGCAGGGTGGCAGCAGCCGGAGCTGGGCCGGGTGTGGGGCGAGGGGCGTGCACGGCTGCCGCAGATCCCGTCTCGGCGTCGGGGCCTGGAGCAGACGGCCGGCCCCTCCCGCACGCGCCCCGACCTTCCTCCTGAGCTGCTGGTCCGTTTCTCGACCTGCAGATCCGGCATCTCCGATGCCACCGGGGTGTCGGACCGGGCGATGCTGAGCTCACGCGTGCGTGTCTGGGTGCGGACGCAGACACTCGGAGCGGGGCTGGCGGGCTGTTGCGTTGGAAGTGTGCTGTGCAGTCTGAGTATTTGCCGGGACTGCTGCTGTTTTTTTAGAATACAGATTGCACTGAGTGGCCCTGGCGGTCTTGGTGCTGTCGGGCGTCAGGGAGGACGCCTTTCCTGGGTGTCCTGCCCCGTGGCTAGTGCCCGAGTGTGGGCAGGCCCAGCCACGTGTGGATGGGAACAGTCCTCACCCCCCAACAAGCTGACGTTAGTGGGGCGCTTTGGGGCTCAGAGGTGACCAGGACACGATCCCTGTTCCCGGGGGGCCCTAGTCTAGCTGGCCAGAGGGGCCAGAGCCACAGAGCAGTTCAGGGACGGAGGCTGGGGAGGCGGAATACGGACCCACAGACAGGCACGTCCTGATCCTCAGAACCGCGTGAGTGACACAGGAGGGCCGTGCAGTGGGGACTGTCCTGGATCGCACAGGTGGCCCCACGTCATCACAGGGCGCCAGGTGGGGGAGGCAGAGCGACTCGAAGACGCCGTCCTGCCGGCTTTGCGCACGGAGGCCGGGACGTGGGACTCGGGACGAGGACGGCCTCCCAGAAGCAGAAGCAGCAAAGGAAACCGATTCCCCTGAGGCCTCCAGCAGGAACCGTCCGGCCAGCACCGGCGTTTTAGCCGGTGAGACTGAGCTTGGACTTCTCACTCCAGAACTGAGGTGTCCTCTCAGGGACGGGGACAGTCCCAGGTCCCCAGGTAAGCCAGGGAACAGTCCAGCATTCTGGGTCTTCGCCTTATCCAGGGGAGCTTCCCACAGTCTTCGCAGAACAGACAGACGCACACGTTTGTGTACGAAAATAGAATCTTTCCTGATGTTACTTTGACCTTATTTCTGAAAACAGGAGCTAACAACAAAAATGATCTCCAAGGCTTATAAATGTCACAGCAGATAGTTCAGTAGCCCCTCCCCACATCAGCAGGGCCAGGCCCTGTGACGCCCCCCGGAAAGGTTTGCTCCTGGCCTCTGCGGTGCATGGGAGACATTGGTTCCAGAGTGGCCCGTGGCTTCCGCGACCCCACCCTGAAACGCCCCGTCCTTGCCGCAGACACAGGCCCTGAGGACGGGGAGCCATGTACACTGCTGGCTTCCGCCCGGCACAGCCCTCAGCCTGGCTGGGCCTTGTTCCCGGCCACTGTCTCCCTTTCGGACCCCTCCTCCCATCGCTGCTCACTCTTCCCGACTGCTCAGCGGCACCCGCTGTGGCGGAGTCTGGGCCACGTCTCCCGTGGCGAGATGCACCCAATGGCGTGTTCTGTCTTCCTCCTGTTCCTTCCGCCCAGGGAGACGGGGGTGTGTCACATTAGCTCTGGATGCCCAGCGCCAAAGTCCATTTGTTCACTCACTCACTCATTCATTCATTCAGTCATCCATCTATTCATCCAGTGAAGGCGTGAACCAGAGGCCCAGGTCCGGCTGTCCGGGAAGGTCTTCCCCTCCCTTCTCCTCCCTTCCTGTTCTCGCAGAGAACGCTACCTACCACCACGATGTCCTTGTTCTGCGTGCTGGAGCCCTGCAACTTGGGAAACTATCTTTCTTGAGAAGCGTAACGATCCTGTCTTGGGGGTGTGTTAACTTAGCGGCATGGTGAGCCCCACGGGGTTCGCACAGGGGTGACGAAAACAGGTCCTGGGTACGGTGCCCGCTCACCCCCGTGAGTCCTGCTGGACCGGACTCCGTGGCCTGCTCAGAAACGCCCCACCAGAAGTCGTGGGATGTCACCCAGGGCCAGAAAGTGCACCACCAGAAAGCACAGCTGTGCTGAGACCCGTCGTCCACCCCCCCCCCCGGGGCTTCTGTTGGAGGTTCCGGAAACCGCCTGCAGCCTGGCTGCTGTGTTGGCGATTCAGAGCATGGCTCTGCTGGATCGCGGGGAACGTCGGGCGCTGTTGGTCACGCTGGGGAGCTGGGCAGGTGGTGATGGGCTGTGCCGTGCTGGAGAGGCTGCTGGGAGAGGTCCTGAGCTCCCGCCTGGGTGCCCAGCTCCCTGGCCCGCTGTCCTGCCCGAGATGGTTAAGTCGCAACAGAAGATGCCCCGCGGGACAGGGTGGGGCTTCCAGGTGGGAATGAAAACGCAGGTCGGAGGCTGCTCCGTGCTGCTCCCGGGGCTCGGCCCGTGGGGAGGAGAGTGAGGCCTGTGCCCTGCTCGGGACGGCCTGGCTGGGCCCGCGGACCCCATCCGTGCCTGGAGGTGGCAGCTGGGAGCGTTCTGCCTGCAGGCTGGGCTGTCGGCCAAGACTCGCCACGGGCAGAGTCGTTCTGGGATGGTGGTTCCTCTCTCTCCATGTGAGGAGGAGGAGAAACAAGGTGAGGCTCCCGGGGGGCGGGGTGAGGAAAGACGCCCCTGTAGGTGGGTACCCAAACCAGAGCCAGCGGCGGGGAGACCACGTGGGCCCCATCCTGGGCACAGCTGCGCAGGCGGCATCCCCTCTGGGGCAGGACCAGCCCAGGCAGCGGTCAGCTCCCTCCCTGTCTGTCCTCCCACCTCCAGTGACGCCCGATGTCCAGGGGCCCCCCACTGCCCACCTGGGACCCCGCATGATTCCCTGGCTGCTGAGGCACAGGGCCTGTGATCTGGGCTGGGTCCCCGTGGCCTGCCAGCTCCAAAGCCTTTTTCTGAGCCCCGAATTGGATGTCTTTAAAGATGTGTGTGGATCTTGCATTTGCCGTAATCTGCTTGTTTTAATATAAATTGTAGTTTTTTTGAAATTTCCATTCTTAAGCAAAGTTGGCCCCCTGAGTAACCACCTCTGGGTGTCCCAGCCCCAGGTGACTCTGGAGTGCCGGGCAAGGCTCAGTGGCAGGGAAGCCTCTCTGCCCAACTCCCGGCCTCAGTTTCCTCACCTGTAAAATGGGGGTGCAGGGACAGGAATGTAAGAATTCGGTAGGTCAGGTCGAGAGGCTTTGCACACAGGTGCAGGCTGACCCTCAGTGAGACCTGAGTGCTGCCCCACAGAGCCCACCCATCACCCCAGAACCCCCTGGCCCGGCAGGCAAACTGTGCCGTCTGCAGGGCTGAGTGTCTTGGGGTTTGCAGAGCTGGGCGCAAATGCTGTCTCCGCCAGGCATGCGGGTGCGCATTCAGAAACCAGGTCTTGGTTTCTGGCTGGTCCTCAGGGCCAGGCTGTCCTTCCCCACTGCTCTGCCCAGAACCCGGGGATGCCTCCTGGCTCCCCAGGCTCAGCTCGAACTTCTCCCCTCCCCTTTCTCCCCGCAGGGGCCACCCCCAGTCTCTTCTCTTAGTTTGGACTTTCACGGGTCTGACTCCCCACGTGCACGGCGGGGCGCTCCGCTCGGAGAAGGGTCCCTCGGCTGCACAGATCCCCGACAGGAGCTGGTTTCCCTGCCAGGCAGCTGGCAGGTGCGGGGCCTTTGTGGGCGCGGTTACTCCTTCGGGAGCAGGTGGGTGCTGGCCAGGAGACTTCAGCCCACGCTTGCTCTGGCTTCTCTGTCACTGCGCCCAGGAAGAAGCAGACAAGCCCCAATCGTTTTTATCATTAGATCCAACAGGTATAAAATTACATTTTCATGAATATTAAATAAACATAGCACAGGGATAAAAAACAACCACGTGCATGGAACGTGTGCAGGCCGGTGATGAACGCAGAGTCGCTCGTGCAACTTCCCGTCACTCCGTGACCATAACCGGACAGACGTAACGGGAGGGTGAGCGCCCTGCTTAGGGCCCGCGGTCAGTAGCCGCTGCTATGTTCTCCAGCGACCCCACCTCCTGGCGCTCTCATTCCTGGGTGACCCCTTCCCCGAGGGGGGACGGGACCTGCTGATCGTTCCAGTGACTAGCAGGTGGCAAAAGTAAGGGAATATCACTTCCGTAATTAGGTCACGAAAGGTTCTGACTCCCTTCTGGCTTGCTTGCTCTGAGGGGAGCCCCCGCTCTGCTCTGAGCTGCCTCCTGGAGGGGCCCACATGGCAAAGAGCCCGCAAGGCCTCTGGCCGACAGCCAGGGGGACGCAGAGACCCTCGGCTGACACTGGCAGAACCGGTCCTACCAACAGGCCAGGGAGCTTGGGGGCAGCCCCTCCCTCCCTGAGCCTTCGGATGAGACCACAGCACAGCCCACGCTCGGCTGCAACTCTGCGAGGGCCTCGGGGCAGATGCCCACCTTTGCCGTAGCCAGATTCCTGACCTTCAGAAACTGTAAGCGAAGAAATGTTTGTCACTTTAAGCTGCTAGCTTCTGGGGAGCGGTTTGTCACACAGCAATAGATAACTAATACAAACACCTAGGAATAAACCTATGTACGTCGATGTTTAAGGCTTCGGGTGTGACAAGAGGGCTCGCTGCTTTCACCGGACACTTGCTTAATCCGCGCGGGACTGGCGGCGCATTGTGGCTGGTGCGTGTTGAACTGTTCAAGGGTTTTGTTTTAATAACATTCACAGCCAGAAACTCGTCCCCAAAGCGAATGTTGATAGGAATGACAGATGAGATTTTAAAGTAATTTCGGCAAGAATGGGATAGGCATCTTAAACTCATATCCAGAATGCAGTAAGTGGTGCTGTGCTTTCAAAATCAAGATCTAATCCTTCATCATTAGCCAGTTTCAAAATTCATTCTGTAAATTTATTGTTAAGTTTGTGCAGTCTCTCCATGAGAGAAATGGACTCTGGACCCATGAATTTCCTACGCACGAATCTCTTTTGTCAAGGAGCAAAACTTAAAAGTTCTATCAAACTTCTAAGGTGTTAGACGGTAAAAAGGTGTGAAATGTCAAGATCATCTCCTACTTCACTGACAGTTGTTGTTAAGTAGCGGAACTTGCCATGAAATTGTAGAAACTCTGTTCTTCTAAGCGTATAACTTTTGCTTCTGCTCTTAAATCTCAGTTGCCATTAAAAGCCATGATGCATTCCTTCTTTGCAGGAAGAATGTTCCAGGGATATCATGCAAATAATCAAGTTTGGCTGCACAAATCTTTATATCACTGGGACCAAACACTTAGAAGCATTAAGAGATCAATCTGTACGTCAAACAATGTAGACGGAGATCTTATTTTTGTTAACCGCTGCACTTTAGCACATCCTAGCAGTTGTTCTTAATCAGCTTTCTGTCATCACAAAGAAATGAAGCTCCACATCAACACAGTAGCCCCAAAATAACACATGTTGTGATATAGCCACACCATGCCTGGCTCTGCAAAACACGTAATTTCTACACGCAGTGCGATTAGTGGCATAATTCTCTAAGCCACTAAGCACAGCTGGCTTCTTTTCCCCCCAAAGCAAGACTGTCCTGATGAAGGAAGCAGTGTGTTGATTTGCATTATGGTGTAAGCTCTTTAAATTAAGGACACACTTCAAACTGTATTTGTTGACGGTGCAATCCTCCCTGGTTGTATACAGCGCAGAGCTGCTGGGGTTTGTTGGCAACAAAGCTGAAAAAATTTCTTCCGTTACATCAGGTTTGAATCTCGCACGTGAGCAAAGAATTGTCCTGTGAGCGATGTCTGTGTTTTGGTCCAGTTTCAGTGGCAAATACTTTGCTAGCTGTGTTTGTCCTGGGCCTTGCTCTCCGACATCACCAGCCAGTCCCTAATATATCAAGCTTTGGAAAGTGGTACTCAGCTCCCTTCTTTGTCAGGGATTCTCTCAACATTTTCATGCAAATGTCCCTAAGAGCCTCTTGCTGATCTTGTTTGGTTTTAGCAACTCAAAATGCTGCTTTGTAGGAAACTCAAAGGTCTCTATGTAAAATACCGAACACCTGCTCTCAGTTTTTTAATTTAATACTTATTCTTTCAAAGAAGAAGTTTTGGTTTTGCATTTCTTTATGTTCTGTATGTAAATGCCATTTACGTTTAGATAGTTTCATTGGTTCTTTAGCTACTAATACATTTCCACAAATACTATAATGTGGTCTTAGCACGTCCCCATCAATTACAGCTGCAAAACTCAACCAGGAGGGTTTGCAGCTCGGGGCAAACTGCTCCCCCGCTTGGCTCTTTTCCTTTGGCGACACTTTTGAGTGGATGTTTGCTTAATCACTTCTTCTGTGTTTTACAACGATGTCTCCTTCCTTGACATAATGTCCCATGGAACTCATTGCACAATCACTATAGTAGTGTTAAAAATAATAACACAGTTTTTAACTTCCCTAATTTAGCTAACAATGTTAAAGTATAAATTTTTTAAAAAGGCTTAATCAAAACTTAAAACAATTGTAAAAGCAACAAATGGTAACAATAAATACATGCTTGCATTTTCTCAGATATTTACACATTTTTAGGTACAATTGAAAAACTAACTTTAAAATATCACATGTTCCTGAATAGAGATTTCACCAAAGAAGATACACAGATGGCCTACAAGCTCACGGAAAGATGGACAACGCCATTGATCATTAGGGAAATGCAAATCGAAACCACACTGAGATACACCTCCTGCCGTTCGGGTGGCTGCTATCGAAAATAACGAGTGTTGGTGAAGGTGTTGGGAAGCCAGACCCCCGTGCTTGCTGGTGGAGTGTCGCGTGGTGCAGCCGCTGTGGGGTTTCTGCAAAAACTGAAAATAGAATTACTGTGTGATGCAGCAGCTCCACTTCTGGGTATGTCCCCGAGAGGACTGAAAGCAGGACCTGAAGAGATACTCGTGCACACGTTCACAGCAGCGAGTCACACCGGCTAAGACGCAGAGGCAACTCGGGGAAGCCATCCGCAGACGGAGGATACGAAAATGTGGTCTGTGCCCTGAAGGAATGCTATTCAGCCATAAACAGGGAGACTCTGAGGACCTCACGGTGACTGAAATATACCAGACACAGAAAGACAAACTCTGTGTCCACGCCCAGGAGGTCCCTGGATGAGGAAACGCCCAGAGACGGGACGCAGAGCGGCGGTGCCGGGGCGGGGGTTAGTGTTTAACGCAGACGCGGTCTCAGTCTGGGCAGACGGCAAGTCTGGCGATGGGTGGCGGTGGTCGCACAACGTGAACGTGCTTAACGCCACTGACCCGCACACGTAAGTGGACAAGATGGCACACGTTATGTCACGTATGTTTTAACACAATGAAAAAGTCTGTTAAAAATCGCGTGTTATTCACGGTCGTGCTGTACCTGACAACCACGGAGTGTGCTGTGCGTGCGCCGTTACTGTGTGAGGCGACCTGCGCCTGTCGAATGAGGGCTCCGCTGGGCCAGGCGCAGTGGGACCGGCAGGTCTCACTGCTGTGAGTCTCCAGAGCTTCCTCGCGCTTTCCTCGTGCCCAGACCACACCTCGCCAGGCCTTGCTCGCTCCACCCGCTGGGCCCCTCCCTGCATCTCAGAATTGTCTCCTGAGGACAGGGAGCCGGCGTGTGTCCACCGACTGTCCTGTGTGGCCGAGGGACACCCCAGCATAAAGCCCCAGCGCTTCTGGGCCCCCCGCACGTGGCTCTGCAAACCCCAGCAGGCGTGGAGGGAGCCTCTTGCACAGACGCAGGGTGGGAGATGTGGCGGGGCGGGAGTGCCGCCTGCTGCGGCTGTGGGGACCTGGGGTGGCCGGGCGGGCTGAGGGGCCGGGGCAGCATCGCAGCACCTGCGACACCGAGTGCGCAGCCGCTCAGGCGCAGAAGGACGCAAGGGGAGGGTCCCACCGGCAGGGGGCCGAGGGGCGGGAGTCCAGGGCTGAGCCAAGCCGTGCGACCTGGGAGGGACGATGGAGGGACAGAGGGGCGAGGACGGGGAGGGGGCCGGTCCCCAGACTGCTGGCTGCAGGGGGCTGGGCCTTCTGGGTCAGAGCGGCGGGAGCCGGTCGGGAGGCGGACAGAGAAGTCGCGGGGCTGGACGTCAGCTGCGGGGGCTCCAGGGTCCCGGGTGTTAGTCGTCCGGCCTCAGAGGAGCCCCGGGAGGTCGGGGAGACGCTCCAGAGGGTCGTGAAAGGGTCGCCTGTGTTCAGGTCTGCAGGAGTGTTCCTGCACCACTTCCTCCTCCCTCCCCTCCTCTTCCTCCTCCTCTTCTGTCCTTTCTCCCCCCTCCCCCCCCATCCCGTTTCTTTCTTTCTTTCCCCAAATTCTAGCAGATGGTGTTTTTTCACATGATCACTCCTGGCAATGAATGAATAACTTCCAATAACTATTCAACTATTAAATACAAACAACACAAACTCATTTGTAAGCGTTAACCCTGGAGAGACGGTGAATATTTATGAAAAATATGTGTTTTTCTAGAATTTACTTACCTAATCTCTTCAGAATTGACCTGAAAATGCTGATACATCAAATTTACACTTGCCATTTATTTTGAACAGAATAAAATACAGGCTGCATAAACTGCCATACATTTGAGTATTTATTTCCTTATTTATAGTTAATAAAAAATTTAAAACTGTTGAGAAGTGTGGAAATGCCTAGGCGGTGTTTGAGAGCTCTGAGAAGTCATGAAAGAAACATTAATTATGTATGGGGGGAAGATAAATTGACCACAAAACCAAGATGAAGCTTCACCACTCTGAGGACAAAGATCAGTGGAAAGGCCAGCGCGGTGGCTCACACTTGTGAGCCTAGTACTCTGGGAGACCGAGGCGGGAGGATCACTTGAGGCCAAGAGTGTGAGATCAGCCTGAGCAAGAGCGAGACCCTGACTCTACTAAAAATAGAAAGAAATGATCTGGCCAACTAAAAATATACAGCAAAAATTAGCCATGCATGGTGGCGTGTGCCTGTAGTCCCAGCTACTCGGGAGGATGAGGCAGGAGAATCACTGGATACCAGGAGTTGGAGGTTGCTGTGAGCTGGGCTGACGCCACGGCACTCACTCTAGCCCGGGCAACACAGTGAGACTCTGTTTCAAAAAAAAAAAAAAAACAATCAGTGGAAAGACAAGAATGTTCGGAGATGGAAACACCGCAAAAGGGCCAGCGCCGGGCACGCGGGGGTCTCAGCTGCAGAGCCCCCGGCCGCATACAAGGTGGGAGCAGAGCCAGGACCCATCGGGGAAATAGCGTCATGGCGGGAACGGCTCTTCTGGTCGCCTCTCTGGGGTGCCCTCCTCATAGGCGGTCAGCTCATGGGACCAGGCGCCCCTGCTCACCACACAGGTGAGCTGTGGGTGGCGGTGCCACAGGTGGGCGCCCTCAGCCCTGCCCGGGAGCCACGTGCGGCCGGTCCGCTGCTATTCTGTTAATACCCTCAGGACCTCACTGGGTCATGACGTGCTGGGCTGGTTGTCAATAATCAATGCTGCGGTCCAGGAGCCACGGCTGATAACGAGTCCAAAGGGGGCTGTGAGTGAGAAGGAACGAGACATCCATCTGCGGTGTGGCCGCGGTTCCCCAGGGCAGGGACCGCCTGCGCTGTCCAGCTTTATTCTCAGGACCCGATACAACCGGCCCAGAGCAGGATCCAGCCAGAAATCTGACCCATGAGGGGGTTCCGGACACTCTAATCACAGTGGGTCAAACGGAGTGAGAAGGAAGGGGCTCAGAGCCGGGACAACTGACGAAGGCTCAAGGGAGCTGACGAGGCCCAGCTTTGCCGGGACCTTGTGGGAATGTCCAGCTGCGGCCGTGTGGCTGGTCTGCAGCCTGCGCCAGGACGTCCACCTCCACCTCTACCCAGGCAGGAGGTCCCCACGCTCCGCGGCCGCCTGAGCCCCATGACAGACAGTGGCATCCTCTTGCTGGGGGCACCACGGAGCCACACACAGGTGTGGGGCCGGCAGGAGCACGGCCCAGGAGTTGCCCTGGTGGAGAGTCTCAGATGTCTTTGCTCAGTGACACCGGCTCCCTGGCCAGCGGGGCCACGTGCCCTCCGTGCTCAGCGCCCGCTGCAGCGTGGCTTGGCGCCGTCCGTCCGTCCTGCGCCTCCTCACCCCGTCACACCTGACGCCGGAAGATGGCGGAGAGGGAGCTGTCGGCATCAGTTCCCGTCTTTGTAACAATAGCTGGGCCTGGCTTCTAGACACTACGCAAATCAGTGGGACTGGATCGAGATTTCTAATGAATAATTAAGTGTTTAAGAAATTTTAAGAGAGCAAACTGGGCTGGTGCTAGTGGGTCAGATTAGTTTCTCATTGAGAAGCTCATCCAAACCCAGCACCCTCTGAACCGGAGAGACGGAGCGGGTTGGGGCCACGCCAGGCCGGGTGCTGACATAGCCAGGACTTTGAAGCCGGGGTGAGGAGCTGGTCCCGGGGCCCTGCTGGCCAGAGCCTGGCACCCTAAACGCCCAGCTAGTGAGGGGAGGTTCCGAACAGGTTGCCCACACGGACGGCGGGTGAGGCCATGCCCCGGGAGCCCATGAGGCTCCTCCACGGGGAGAGGGGACCCCACGGGGAGGGGCTGCCTTTTCCCTGACGCTCCCCGAGGCCCCTGACAGCCCAGGAGGCAGGCGCTGGTCCCGCCTCCCGGAAGGGCAGCGAGAAGCTTGTCAAATGCAGACGGGGTCGGTGGCCAAAGCCTCAGTTCTCCGCTCCACATACAGCCGAGAGGGGCACGACCTGGACGTGAAGGTCCCGGGTGGACGCGGGAGGAGGGGTGGATAGCGGCGGGGCAGGGCTCCTTAGGAGGGGCGGGTTCTGTGGCCAGAACCGAGAGGCTGCTCCCGAGGAGGAAAAGCAGAGCTTGGTTGGGCCGGAACCAAGGAGACGTGAGGCGCTGGCACGTCGGTGAGCCGGTTCCCAGCAATGTCGGCGCTTAGAGCCCGGCCGAGAAAACTGCCCACAGCAAAGCAGAGTCTGACAGCTCAGTTGAGAAGACATTACACTGTTTTCTTTACACAATACTCACGTTAGTTAAAAATAAAAACGAAAGGTTTGTTTGCACGGCTTCTCTGTTTAGCTCGTCTGGCTCCGGGGGCCGTGGGGCAGGGCGCCAAGAGCCAGGCCTGCTCTGTTTTTCATTCTCTTGCTGCGCCGTTCGCTAACTGGGGAAACTGAGGAAAGTCAGCAGGTGGTTCCCGCCCGGTGCTTCTCTCCGCTCCCTCCTGCTTGCGTTTCTCACCTCTGGCGCCTGGAAAGCCAGGATGCGTTTTCCAAGTGCTTGCGGGAGGATTACCGGCTCCACCCTGCGGACGCCCTCGTGGAAGACGGAGCAAAATGAGCAGCTGCAGTGGGTCCCCTGCACGGAGATGCCACCTTCTGGCAAGCCGGGAATTCCACGGGTCCCGTCGCCAGCCTCAGAGGTGCCACTCCGGGCAGGGCTCCGTCCCCCAGAACCGTGCCGAGGGGGAGGTGGCCCGTTTGTCCCGGGTCCTCTTGCTGCTGTGTGGCACGCAGACTTCGTTAACCCTTCCCACTTAGACAGCTGGGTGGGTGCTGTGGGCTGTAACTGAGACCACGACCAGGCCGCTCCCTTTGCCGATCTCAGCAACAACCCCGGGCGGTGGGGACTCGCCTCCACTTGCGCAGGAAGAAGCCGGTGGGCCATGCAGGTGGGTGCGTGATGTCAGTTGATGTTTAGTACGACGTATCAAAGCTCTTTCTATCATTACTATCTAATGTTTGTTCTGCGGTTATTTAAGCCCTTTAGAGCCTGTTTAGTTTAAGGCTGGTGTTGTAGATTTGAGAGACCCAAATAAACAGATTATAGATTGTCTGTGGTGATAATAACCACTGAGCACCCGCTTTAGGAAAAAACCTGCTGGGATGTGCCCAGCGTTCTCCTAGTGGCGGGAACGTCTCTGAGCACTTACTGGGCCTGGACTGGACTTGTAAGAATGAGGGTGACACTTATTGCACGAGGGCTGGAGATACTCATGGGCTTGCCCCGTGTCCGAACGGAAAGGTCACAGTGTCTCTGGGGGTCACGGTGTCTCTGGGGGGGTCACAGCCAGAACTCGCCATCTCGGCTCTGGGTTGATTATTTCCCATCCATTAAGGAACTTCGTTCTGTCTCTTAACAGAAGGCATTTTCCACGGACGTCAGGTTTCATGTGTAAAAAGCCGTCGTCCTAATGCACAATTTCCCCCTCTTCTCACGAGGAAGGGAGGCCGCAGACGGGCGCGGGTGCCCTAGTCCTGGCGGCAGACTTGGGGAGGTGCCACAACTTGCTGCTCCCCTTTGCTGTGACCTAACCTGGAAAGGGACTGGCATCTGAGGTTTTCCACATTCGCAGCGAAAGAGAATCCACCAAGTTTCTCCCCGAAGAGGACTCGCGTAGCATCTGCCGCACCCAGACAACCGGAGTCCGGAGGCAGGACGCGTCGGGAGGAGAAATCCATTTGCGGGTCGTTCACTGCCTTGGGCCAGCCAGGGCCACGCGGACGGTGCTGGTGGCCCAGGCTGCGGCCGTGCCCCCCACGTGAGGAAATGCAGCTCTGAGGGGTGGATGTAGCTCACATTCCTCGAGTTAAGTTGCACAGAAAGCAGGGAAGGTCGTTTCTGCCTGGATTTTGGTGAGAACCAGTGAGCAAGTTTGACCTGGTGCAGACTTTGTAAAGTTAATTTCAGGTTGCAAATACTCTCTTTTGTAAACACAGCGAGTACCCATTAACTGGGGGCTGAGGGCACAAAGGTAAAACAACTCCTCCCGGCCACCTGGGAGGTGGAGCATGACCAGAAAGCCATTGCAGTGTCCCCACGAAAGGAAGGGAAGCCTTCATCTAGGGGGCCTCTGCCTGGCTTTCTGGAAGACCGAAGCCCAGGCCCTCCTGCTAAGCTCCTCTCTCGGGACTGTGGTTAACTGACCAGCCATGCATTTCTGGCATCCTTGGGTTCTTATCCCAGGCTGCCCTCTGCCCTCTGCCCTCTGCCCTGGAGGAGACGGGTCCCTAATGCAGCCTCCTGTGGAGCCAGTTTGGCCCGGGACGGTCTTGGGGACCAGCACACACGGCCGTCTCCGATCTCTGGACTCCCAGGGGGGCCAAAAGTGGGGAGCCCTGTCAGTCCCCGGAGAAAGCCATCTGAGTCTTCTGCGCCCGCACGTAGACTCTGTTCTGCGAGCGTCATCCCTGCCGCAGCCGAACATCTTGTGGCGACGCAGTGCGTTGTTGTGCGTGATTGAGTTTCTCACTGTTTTGCCAACTCCCAAACAAATGGACAGACCCATTTGGAACTTGCTTTCTTTGTTGTTGTTTAATAAAGCAGCAATCAAACACCGCGCGAGATGACGGAGTGGCTGAACACAGGCTGGAGTTGTTCTATTTTACGGAGTCTTAATTAGATTGCAGTGTGGAGCTCCTAAGTACACGTTTGCTTAGGTTTAACGGGACCTGCTACGGAGAGAAAGAGAAGCGTAATCGTCCCATTGGCGCGGCAGTGATGCACTCTGCGAGGCCAGGCGCGCACCAGGTTGCGAAGGACGCTCCTGACACGGACGGGCCGTCCTGCCGCTTCCTTCTCCACAGTTTTCTCGCGGTTTCCTGCGACTGACCCCTGGAGAAGATCGTTCACCTTTTCAAGTTTCGTTAATAAAGTTTTAATGGTTTTAATGGTTTGCCACCAACCCGAGCTGGGCCTGCGGTGGACGAGTGCAGTTTCTCAGCTCACGGTCCGGTCTCAGGCCCCATCACGTCTCCCCTTGCGAGGCTGCTTCCCGCACCCGTGGGCAGGCGCCGGGTTTGAGGCAGGTTCTGAGCATAACTTGCCGCCAACAGTATCTAAAGCATTAGGGTTGTGAGTCATTCGTTTTATTGAAAGAACAGAGGGGCTGTCCCATAATAACACCATTCTCAGCCCACCCGGAGTGGGCTTCGGAGCGGGAGGGGAGGGGCGGAGTCTGCGCTCACATTTATGAACTTACAGGTTCATAAGCTTCGCAGACCATAAATGGGATAAACTCAAAGAAGCATTAATACATGCCAGGCAAGGACGGGAAAAGGTATATCATACAAACATTAATTTTTTAAAAAGCAGGAGTAGCTCTATTAATATCAAATAAAGGAGACTTTAGATCAAAGAAAATTACTAGAGACAAAGAGAGGCATCCCATAATGATATAAGAATTGATCCACTGGGAAGACATAAAAATCCTAAATGTGTATGCGCCAAACACAGAGCCTCGAAATACAAGAAGCAAAAACTATTAGAGCTTAATGGATAAATAGAAAACCCACAGTTACAGTTGGACTTTCCAATGCTTCACTCTCAGCAGCCGAAAGAGCGATTGGACGGAAAACCAGGGAGGGTGTAAAAACTGAGCAACACGGTCAGCCGGGGAGAGCTCAGTGGTACGTGGAGAACACGCCACACGGCAACAGCAGAATATGGTTTTTTCCAGGCTTCCATGGAACATTAAGCAAGGCAGAGCATATCATAGGCCATAAAACAAGCTGCAACCAGTTTAAGGGAATTCTGTGTTCTCTGGTCACAATGAACCAAACCAGATGTCGATACAGAAAGACAACAGCGGCATCTCTAACTGCCTGGAGTTTAAACAGGACGCTTCTAAATAATCCAGGGGCCGGAGGAGTCTCAAACAGAACTAAAAACAATGACACATTTATCGGAACAGTGCAGGCTGGTGATTTCCGGGGTCGGGGTGGGGATGGACGGACGTGGGCGTGGTTGAACAGAGCAGCCCCAGACACTTGTGCTGGGCGTGCGGGCGCCTTGGCGGTGTCGCCACGCCGTCATTGTGCAGGATGTTGTCATGGGGAACTGCGTAAAGGCTGCGCGGAGACTCTGTGCTGTTTCTTACAACTACACGTGAACCTACAATTATCTCTGGATACCGTGACCCGTTAAAAAGAATCTAAGGAGCCAACCATGTAGCTTTTATCCAGTGACCTATTTATTTGGCAGATAATGTCGCAGAGTTCCCCGTGCCGACCAGTCATTCGTTCTTCAGCGAACCCCGGTCGCTGCTAGCGCCGCACGCTTTGTGCCGTTTTGCTCGTTTCTGTTTTTATCATGAACACTTCTGAATGAGGTTGGTCTGGACCTTTCTGTGCATTTTGTCACCTTGTGGCAACCACTGCGCTGACTTTATAAAAAGTGTTCGGATGTTGACTTTTCTGTCCATTCTCTGGACAGTTCAGGTAGCATTAGAAAGATTTTTTCCTTGAAGCCTGGATATATTTATCCACATATTTCTTGCAGTTTTTGCTTTAAACATTTTGACGTTCTATTGCTCGTCACGGGAAAAAATTAGATCCTCCCTGTAGGTTGTTCTCTTCGTTTGGTTTTGTGTTTTCTCACCTGCCGCCTTTCCCACCCTGCTTTTCCTCTCGTCTTTCTGAGTTGTCTGGACGCTTCTCTTGTACCTTGTGTGGCATATTGGTAAGTTTTAAGATTTTAACCCCAGGAACTTTAGAGTTTTACCCATTAATATTTATAACTAATATTTTTCTACTTCTGTCATCTTATTTCGTCTTTTTAGAGATTATCTGTTTACCATAAACTATGCGATCCATGTCACTTGAGTGTGTGTGACTGTATCTCCAACAGCTCACGTGTTTACGGCAAAGCCGCTGCTTCTTAACGAAGATGTGAGGTTGTGTCTAACCTCTCCCAACTACACGGAACTTACTCTCTAACCCTTTCTCCTATCTCGCCTCCTCCTCTTTATCCTTCCAATTTACATTATATTTTTAATTTCTTGTGATTCTCTTCATACAGTTATATAAAATACCAAAATTTGTAGCACATGTTGCATATCCCTTCTCCAAAATGCATGGGACCAGAACTGTTTGAGCTTTCAGATTTTTTTTATTTCAGGAAATTATGGGGGTACAAACATTTTGGTTACGTGTTATGACTTTGCCACATCCCAACCCTGATTTGAGGCGTGTCCTTCCCCCCCACAATGCTCACCACGTCTATTCGTAGTGAGTTTACCCACCCCCAACCCCCAACCCCCAAGGATATTACTACTGTGTGAGCACCTTAGTGTTGACCAGTCAGTGCCAGTTTGACGGCGAGTACATGCGGTGCCTATCCTTCCATTCTTGTGGCACCTCACTTCGGAGGATGGGCTCAAGCTCTGTCCAGGAAAATATAAGAGGTGCTAGATCACCGTTGTTTTTTGTAATCTAGTAGTATTCCACGGTATACATATACCATATTTTATTATCCACTCATGGACTGACGGGCGCTTGGGTTGTTTTATTTGCATATATCTTGGCGAGGGGACCCAAGTCTGAACATAAAATTTATTTAGTTGTCATATACACCTTAAACACATAGACAGAACATAATTTTACACAATCACTTTAATAATTTTATGCATGGAATGAAGCCTGCATACATCGAGCCATCAGGAAGCAAAGGTGTCACCGTCTCAGCCACCCACGTGGACAATCTGTGGCTGTTTGACATCAACATCATTCTCGACTCTGAATTAATGTCACCATAAGGAATCATTTTATGCTTATTCACACATAAGAACTGGATAGTAAAAAATACGGCGCACGATCAACACACCGAGGAAGCAGCGTGCCCGGGCCACTCAGCAGAACACCTGCGCTCAGGCGTCAGGCAGCGGCACAGCGAACAGCGGCAGGTTTTCCGTCCCTGCCTGCAACACTGCGTGTTGATCGAAGGGTTGTGCACACTGCACTTCACTCTTCAGGCGAGAAGAAAGGCAGTTGAGGGACCGGGAAGGGGCCCCCCAGGGATGCCGAGGCGAGCTGCTGGCGGCTTTTCACACACTTCCTCCAGCCACCTGCTTCGCGAGCAATGCTTTTGTCTTAGAAGTCTCTGGTTTCACAAACACCGGATCTCCCGTTCCGTTGTGAGCGCACGCTGGCCCTGTCCTTCAACAGCCCATCACGCGTCTCCGCCGTGTCGTCTGCAAGCGCTGTCTCCGCAGTGTCCACAGAGTGACTGTGCTCGATGTCACTGTTATCACAACCGCCTTGGTCCGAACCGTGGGCTCTTTCGCCATCGGTCAGTGACTGAGCAGCTGGAGCCTCATCACCGTGTGAGTGACTTCTGCACCCGCTTCCTCCAGCCACTGGCAGACGCTGACGGGCACTTTTTGCATCGGTGAGGAGGCCAAACGTTATTTTTTTTTCACTCGACACATGAAATCCTTTAAAGTCACCACTTTGTTTATCGTAATCCCTGAACGCAGTCTCAGCACAGAGGCTGTCCAGGCACACGTGCCTGCGTCTTCAGCGACCGTGTTCCGAGCACTGGTGGCGGCGCACGTGGCATCCTTCACGCCAAGCTCCTTTTCGGAAGCCCTCCTCATCCACGCCTCGCTCACTGCTGCTAGCACGCTGTTCCAGAAGTTGTTTTTATATTTGCTCTTCGTGGATCTAAGGACACCTGGTCCCATGGCTAAATTCATGAAGTCACATTTGGCATGAACACTGTTTTTGATGAGAATTTCAGCTGAAAGGTGGGCAGAATAGTTGTCAAGGAATAATAGAATCTTACAGTCATCATGCAGTCCGGCTTCCTGGAGCAAGCACAAGCCCGCAAGCCGCTGGTACAAAAGTTCTTGAAACCAGTCAGAAAATATGTCCCTGGTGATCCCTGCCTCTCTTAAAGTATAATAATGGACGGGTCAGAAACTCTCTCCCGCAAACAGCAAGGATGCACATTTTGGCCGTCGCAGCAAGTCTACACTTGTGCCCACTGCATTAGCACATCCCACGGTTACGCCGTCCTTGGCATCCTCAGTGCCTGGAGGGAGGGGCCGTCTCCTCAGCTGCAGTCGGTGTCTTTCTGGGGCAATCCCATCAAAGCAGTGATGTTTTAGTGATGCATCGTAGACCTGTGCTGGCGTCAGATTTTCATCAGCGATGACCTTGGCAAACTCGTCAATGAATGTCTCTGCTGCTTCATGGTCAGCAGGTGCTTTATAACCACACATCTTTGAAAATTTAATGCTGTATCTTTTCTTAAATTTCTGCAACCAGACTGTTGAATATGACTGTTAAACAGTCCCCTTTTATTTCAGCTCTAGGTCTGTGCCTGTTTCATAAGCAGCTTACCATCAAGTGGTATGCTGACGGAACCACTCTTTTAATACACAATTGAGATCTTCATTTTTAGTTTTATGCATTGCTTTTCTTTTTCTTTAACTTAACTCTCAGCATAGAGTTCCAACAGTGTATCCTCCTGTTTCTCCAGGTCACTCGGTGGTCATTCCAACTTCTGAAAGATGCTTCACACGCACCCACTGTTCAGTCTCTCCGAGAGCTTCACTTTCTGTGCTGTAGGTAAACATAATGCTTCCTCTTATCACCACTACCTGCAGGGGTATCTGCAGTTCTTTTTGACATTTTCAACAATATCTTTACACCACAGAGCAGAGAATAAACAAAAAATCCTAGTGACCAAAACCCTGCAGGTCTTGGCCCATGTGGGGCATCGTAAGGACCTGCAATCGGCACACCCAGTCTGCACATGTGACATTTCGTTACCCTTTTTGGGTGAGCTTGCATTGGGGAATGTGGCGTGTGCAGAAAAGACATCTTGCAGCTGGAGGGGGCTGGGAGGGTCTTTTCCCCCTGGGCATGTGAATAAGTGTCTTGTGCACCTGCATTTCGACTACGACCGCTCAGAGGAGGTCAAATGTGAAACTTTTCACTTATGGCATCATCTTAGTGCTCAAAAAGTCTCTGATTTGGGAGCATTTTGGATTTCCGATTAGGGATGCTCAAACTGCACTTGACATATCAGTTTAAGTATCTGTGAGATAGTTTCAATAGTATAAATATTTATTTCTTCTCCATCTCCTGCTTTTCCTTTTGTTATATTATAATTTCTCCATTGACAAAGCTATAAAATTAAGTCTACTCAGTAAATAAAGTTTTGTGGAAGTTTAGCCATAGTTCTGCCTTTAAATTTATATACCCCAGTATTTAGTGTCTTTTTTCATCGCTTGCTGGGCTGGATTTCACGAAATTGTTCACTCGAGTCGAGCTCAGGGGTGCCGTCCTCGCAGGCCCTGGTGTTGGGAAATGTCTGTATATTTTTTACACATGAACAACGGTTTGGCTGGGGGTGCTCTGTAGACACGGAGAAAATCTCAGGGTCGTTCGTTCATCCTTCGGTGGCAACTTAATCTTTACTTTTTCCTTCCCTGGATGCTCTTAGGATCCTTTATTTATTCTTGAAACTCAGACATTTCGCTAGAATATTTTTGTTCTGTATACATTTTTGGGGGGATGTAGTGTTCCCCTCAATGTGCAGATCCAGGTTTTCTTTCATCTTGGTTTTCTTTTGTTCTGTCTTTGCGTCTTTAACTCTTTTGGTTCTATTCATTGTGTTCTTCTTTGGGAATATCAAGTATGAGTATGTTGTGTCTTTTTGTCTGCCTTCCAGCTCGATTACTTTCTCTCCAATCATTTTAATACTTTTCCCACTGTGTCCTGCTCTCTCTCTCACACTCCTGATGTTTTAGCAGCATCTAGTCATTCTTTCCTGACTGCTATTGCAGCTTTTATTTCGCACCTTATTTTTTTTTTTAGAGACAGGGTCTTGCTGTGTTCCCCAGGCTGGAGTGCAGTGGCCCGATCACAGCTCAAACTCCTGGGCTCAGGGCGCAAGCGATCCTCCTGCCTCAGCCTCCCAAAGTGCCAGGATTACAGGTGTGAGCCACTACACCTGGCCTTATTTCTCTACATTTTAAACTTTCTCTTCCCTTTCTTTGTCTTAGCTATAGCAGGTTATATTTTTGTCTCTTGTAGCCTACCATTCTCTGTATTTCTTCTTGCAGTCTTTGTTTCAAAGAGATTGTATTTTAAATTTTCTTTGATATCGGGGAGAATGTTTTATTCGAAATGTTTTTACTACCCTAGCGCACGCCTCCTTTGGACGTGTGTCAGCCGTTGCCTTTGCAGGGGACCACGCCCGGTGTCAGGTGGACGCAGGTGTATAAAGGCCCAGCGGTTTGGACTGAAGCAGAGCAGCTCCGAGGGCCTGTCCAGCTCCGGGCTGCCCCTCCCCTGCCGACGGGTTACCTGCCGCTGCCTCGCGGACCCCCACGCTCCCACCTGTGCACCCTGCCCCCGCCATCCCCTCTCGCCTTCCGCTGACGGGCGCGGTTTCCGGCCCTCGGCCCCACCACGGCCTCTGCCCCACGGTTGTCCTCTCTCCTTAATCTCATGCATCTGGTGCCTTCTTTTCCATTTAAAAAAAAGTCTGTGGAAACCACTCTCTCTGGGCTGACCATGACCTTCTTTCGCCAGGTCTGGCTATTTCTCCTCATTCCTGCCAACTTCCCTGGTCCCCACGCAGGCGCCGTCGGCAAGGAGGGGCTTCCTTGAACTCTTGCCTCTGGCTGTGCTGGTCCAGCGCAATCTGCCCTGGAGACCGTGTGCCCTCCTCTTTGGCTCCTGTCACCAGCTGTTCTTCCTTCTCAGCTCGTGCACTGTCACTTCACGGGGTCTGCACTGGCCCTCTCCTCCCCTCTCCTCCCCTCCCCACCCTCCCCTCTCCCCTCTGGGCCTCTCGGGAGCCACCTCTTCATTTCTCTGCACCTCGGGCCTGGACTCTGGTGACCTGCACCATGCGTCCCTCCGTCCTCCTCTCTAACTCCGAGCCCCTTGTCACCCACCAAACTACAACCCAATCTGGCTCCCCCATCTCTGGTTCTGTTTGCTTTCTCCTGGCGGGTGGAGTCCCTGCCTCTGCCCTAACCTCAGCCCTCAGTCCCTCGACAGTGGCTTGCTCACGCTGAGGGTTTTGTCACCATGTTCATTTCCCTGATGCCCCCTTCCCTTCACACAGCCGCCCATGCTGGCCCGGGCCCAGGTCGCACGGAGACCTCGCCCTTGCAAGACCCCCCGCCTGGTCCTCCGCCCCCTCCCACTCGGGGCTCCAGCACCGTTCTGGGGGATGCCTCTCCTAGAGCACCGCCTGGCAACGCTCAGTACGTGTCAGGGCCTCCCCGGCCCCACTCTGGGACTGGGCAGGCCACCCCGGGGCCACCTCTGAGACACCAGGACCTGCCCAATTGCTCCCCACTCGCTCCCGTGTTTAGCGCTAACCTCTCTGCTCCCCACTGCTGCACCCGCCTGTCAGAGGCAGGCAGCCGTTCAACGCCGGCTCCCGCAGCAGCCGTGAGGAACCCTCCACCTGGTCTGCGGGAAAGATCACCTGGATGAGTCACCCGGCAATGACGCAGTGCTGACTTGGCGCCATCTAACTGTGGCTGTCGTTATTAATCTTGTTGTGAGTGTTTAAATACTCACGTCTGCATCTTGTCTCCCCTGCAGACTGCCAGCGTCTCAGGGCTGGGGACCTGTCTGCTGCTTGTTCCGTATCCACAGAAATTCCTTCCACACGAGATGTGCTTCTGGTAGATGCCCCAAAGACCAGCACTAGGAGAAGACGCTGGGTGTGGCCGGGACGTCTCGAGTTGGACCAGGAGCCAGGGACTTGGGGCGGGTCCGCACACGTGCCACTGGGGGCTGGCTGGATTAGCCGCCCACTGCTCTTGGCCTCAGAGTCTCCATGCGCTGCTGCCGTGGGCATTAAGTCAGACCAGCATGTGCGAGACAGAGCTCTGGGAAACAGAAGGCATTGGACAAGTATAGAACAGGAAGATTTGGAGCTCAATTGACGCAATTGCCCAAAATAAAATTAGCTAAGAGTGTGAGGGATGAGCCATGGAACTTTTAATAATCACCATATTTTAGGTCTGTGGCTTTATGCTTTGTATTAAAATGGCATCAAGTTAGGGATAAAGAAGTCAAGAATTTTAATTTTCCATTGCTGACGTAAGGGTCGCTGATGATGTTAGGGGCCCTATGTAGCAAAGAGTCTGGGGGGAAAATTCAGTTGTTTTTTTAACAGCAACATTATTCCCTTTGTGGTGTCTACAAAATAAGAAGGTTACAGCGAAGTGCCTTCGGCCTTCTGGTGGCTCACACCGGCCCGGTCCTGGTTTCTTCTTTTGTTTGCTAAAAGGGAGAAGCCAGTCCTCATCTCTGCGTGTCTGTTCTGCGTGACTTCAAGGCTCCGCCAGAACGCCGTCCTCAGAGCCTTTCTGACCAGCCTCCTCGGGTGCTCGCGGCTCGAGTGCCGTTGTGACGTGTTAACCGCAGCCTGCACCGCACCGATGAGTCACGGTCTTTATGGGGCTGGAGGAACCTCTAGGGCAGCAACCGCGTGGGGTTCATTGACTTCTCCATGGTGCTTAACTCAGCGCTCAGCGCGGGGCGGGTGCCGAGCTGTGCCCAGGCCCCCTTTTCCCCCCGTTTATCTTCCTGACCGGATTGTGTGGGGACTCCATCTTCACAGTGTCCAGTGTTTGGCCCTTGAAGGCCGAGGAGGTTGATCAGGCAAACCCACCCTTCCCGGCTGCACCAGAACAGGGGCCTGGCACGCCCGCCGAGGAAACAGCGTGGCCTGCACGGAGCCGGGCTCGAATGGCAGGAATGAGAGCCATCTGCATCCTAGAATTGCCCCCTGTAGGAGGACAGCATCTGAATTCCACCTTCCCTCCCAAGGTCCTCGTGACAATGCCTTTGTGACGCTCTGCTGATGCTGCCCAGATGCTCGGAGAGGGCACAGTGAGACACCCTGTTTGCTAAAGACGAGAAGGGACACAAACACCACCGCTGTGTCCTGAGGACTCGCAGACACTCCCAGTACTGCGACCCCCACTTACTCGCCTGGTAAGCGAAGCTCGCTCTCTCCTCGAGCCAAGCCTTCCGCTCACGCTTGGCCGCAGGGCCGGTGGCAGAGTTAAATTCCCCAGGTAAGAGGCGCTGACTCCCAGGCACTCCACACCCCACTGTTGGACTCACCGTGAGGATTTCCAGTTTCCTTAATATCAAAGAATAATAACGATCAATGCAACCCAAATAAATCTCGGGGCTCCGTGTGGCACGTGTCTGTATAGTGGACAAAATTGTGATCTGATTCTTGACACCATACAGTACGATGTATCTTTCTAGAGCATTTTTAAAGGGCAGAACAGTGAGGTCAGGAAAGTCTCCTCCCTCCCTTCCTGGTTCTCAGGGATCATCCACGAACAAAGCCTGGGTTTGGGGCTGGATCCTGGTTTACGGACGGGCTTGGCTTCGCCCGAGAGTAGCAGAATCTCTCAGAAATGCAGGGCGGCTCCCGCCCTGGGCTGGGGTGAGTTACCCCCCTGCCAGCGTCTCTTTTGCTTTGTGAATGAGGACAGGGAAGCGGGACATGCAGAATGGCAAGAGAATCCTTTAACACTCGGTTTCCCTGGGCTGGGCCATTTTTTGGCCCCAATCTCGCCATAACTTTATAACGTCGCTGACTTTGAACTTGTCTGTTGTCTTGGTTTGGCTTTTCCTGAAGGCAGGTCCTGAGACAAGACTTGGGTGCAGGTGGTTTATGGGGGGGATCAGGGAATCGAGACAGGAAATAAAGAACAGGCAAAATGCTTGAATTAAAGAGAGATCTTGCTGTGGGCGACTGTGACTCTGTCCCTCTGGGTACTTGCTGAAGGGCTGTGTAGGACTCACCTGGAAATTATCTCCCAGAAGGATCAGGAGTCTGGGGCACTTGTCACTTTGGGCCAGAGGACGACCCAGGCAGAGACGCAGGAAGGACTGGCACTCTGCGGTGACCTGTTGGGGGGGCACCTACACCAGGAGTGTCTGCCACCCTGTCTTTGCCACCAAACTCCGAGTTCTGAGTCAGTCCTGTCCACGATTCTACTCTCAGGACCTACTGGTGGGCTTGGCCCCAATTTAAAAGAATGAATGAATGAGTGGATGAATGAGCTCTTTTCATAGCTTCTCGTGAAGGAGGGTCCCAAAAGGAGGAGAGGGGCTGGAGAACGGGCCAGGAGGCCCAGACAGGGTGGTTCTCTCCAGTTCCAGCTAGAGGCGTAGCCCCCGGGTTGCGGAAGGCGGACAGAGCAGCCTAAAGGATGGCACGGAAGGGGAGGGCTGGTGTCCCCAGGGACCTGGGGGCCTGAGCCCCTTAGGCAGGGCAAGGACAGAGTGGCCGTGTTGGGCTGCAGGGAACAGCACGGTGTGGTCCTGTCCCAGCCCAGGCTTCTACTTCCTCTCCCACCTGCTGGGGAGCCTGCTGGGAGGTGCGGCCACTGCGATGAAGTAAGAGTGGCCAGGGCTGAAGCATCACAGTGGAACTGTCCCCTGTCCCCAGCATCACTGCTGTGCCACCCTGGGTGTGTGCGGGAGGATTGGTGGGGGGAGGCTGGGCAGACGGCAGGGCCCCCTGAGCCCACTGGGTATCTTTCGACCGTACAGCAGAAAGCGTGAGGATAAGTTTCCTGCGTGTTTGGGAAAGGTTGTGGTCGGGGGGCTGGTGCAGGGAACTACACAGGCCACACCTGCTTCTGCTCCCTGCTGTGTGACTTGGGGTAAGTGAACTTCCTTCTCTGTGCTGTGTTTTCCTCGTCTATGAAATGAAGATGATCACAATACCACCCACTTAGAATTACTGTGAGAATTAATTGAGTTAACGCGTGGAAGACACTTCGTGACTGGGACTTGGGGAACTCTCGCTAATAGCTGTTTTTGTTGTGATTTACAGTGGCCTCGTGGGCAGCCATTCTTGTCCTCTGTGACCAGCAACCAGGGTTCAGGTAGGAAAACAGAAAACTTTCTAGGTGTTTCAAACAGAGGGATTTAATATAGGGTATTTGTTACACGCGTGTCAGGATCCTGAGAGGACCAACAGGGAATGGCGAGTCAGCTCCAGTCCTCTGAGACACGGATATCGGGGCGGAGTCAACAGTTCACAGATCTGCTAGGGAAGTGCCCTGAAGACCGGTGAGGGCAGGGAGACCCTTCAGGACGCTGCGCAGGCCTGACTGGGAGACGGGATGGGAGGAGGCTGTGGCTGTAGCATCGTCCTAAGACAGCCTGGCTGTGGTGTGGGGTCCTCGAGCCAGAGTCTCCTGTCGGAGGAACGCTGTGTCCCACAGGCAGGGTCGGCACTGACAGCCCAGAGGGGCTCCGGGGAAGCGTGTCCTGGGCACACATGCAGTGGTGGGTCCAGGGGGTGCAGCCGGGCCACCGATCATCTCTGCTCCCTGCCCGGGAGATCTGAGCAGCACAGGCCCACGGCTTCCACCGTGAGGCCACCAGAGCTCGGCATCGGCATTCGGAAGACACTGTCACCTAGGCCTCCGGGGCGGGGAGGAGGTGGGGCGGGGGCCAGCAGAGGAGGAGGAGCACCCTGCTCTCCCCTCTTCCCTCCCGCAGCGGCCAGGGCTGCCCGTGTGGGTGCAGATCGCCGTGTGCTGGGAACCCCGGGGGGACGTGGGAGACAGACAGGGCCTGCTGGAGAAGACACCGTCGGACACGACCAGGTTCACAGCGGCGGAGCACGCAGTACCCTTGCCGAGGCGTCCCGACAGTGCGGTCACCTGCCACAGCCTCTCCTCTCTGCGCTGTCCCGCCCTCCTTACGCCGCCCTCTTGTCTTTTCCTCCCTCATTCTGGGACTTGCTTGGGGGAAAACGTCTTTCTCTGAAGGCAGAGCTGGGCCCGCTCTCCAGGTGAGGTTTCGCTCCGGGCTGCCTGGAGGTCAGCGCGTCCTCCCGGCCACCCTCTGCGCCGCCTCTGCCCGGACGTGCAGGGACCGTCTCCTCCCAGCCCAGCCTCTGCCGCCACCCACACCCCAGCGCCCGGCTAGTTCCCAAAGGAGCAGGAGCGGGCGGCCGCCCGTGCCCCCGCCTGTGCCCGCACACCCTCCCTCCACCCGCTGAGGGATGGGGCCTGCGGCCGGCCCTGGAGGTGCCCACCTGTGAGCCGCAGCTGGCAGGCAGGTGGCGGTGAGGAGCCCTTGGGTGAACAAGCTGGTCTGACGACACAGCTCCCGCCATCCCTCAGGTTGGCCGGCAGCTCGCGCACCACCCGGAAGGATCCCTTTTCCAGCCACACGTCCCCCAAACCCCACAGCTGGTCAGTGCCTGGTCGGGCTCCCGCGTGTTTGCAACTCACTGTCTCCCTCTGTCACCTCCTGGGGCGGATGGATGAGCTGTAGCAGGAACCAGGAAGACGTGGCGCAAATGTGGGCAGGAGAGAGCTGGGACACGGAGAGATTGTCACTCTTTGGCTTTTTGAAATGTTTCAACTCTTGAAACAGTTTTTGCAGAGGTCGCTCTCAGCATCAGCCTCGAGGCCCAGGACTGCGTAGGGTCACCAGCCTCGTCTGTCCCTGGAGTTCTTGCGGCAATGGTCTAGCAGCTGCAGCAGAAACCGATACTGGGGGGCACTGGGAGCAGGGGCACCGGCCCAGTCCTCTGGGAGGCTCCTTCCCCCTCATCCTCTTCTGGGGAAGGGGCGCGGCTTTGCAGGGAGCAGAATGGTTGGAGACACGTGTGTCCACAGAGGTCCACAGAAACAGAACAGTGGCCCTTGTTCGGAAGAGAGAGGATTTCTATTTTCTTTTGGGCACAGCAAAAATAGCTTGTTCGTTCCAAAAACAGCACCGTCAATGACTGCTCTGACTTTCTCCTTAAAGAGAAACAAACGCATTTACTGTGGACAACTGTTGAGATCCAAACCCTCTTCTCCCATCCCCCGTCTCCCGCCCCGTCAACGTTTCTGTACAAAACAGGCTCGTTCTCCAGCCTCTCTGGGGGCCCAGCCAGGCTGGGGTCTGGCTTCATGTGCATCTCCAGGAAGACAACGGTGCCATCCCCAACTCTGGGACGGCTCTGGTGACGCCTGCAGGGCTGGCAAGGGGGGCTCCTCAGAGAGGGTCCTCTGCCCTCAGCCACCCTCGGCCTCCGTCGCTCCTCCCTACCTGCCCCCCTGGCTGGACCCGCACAATCCTGCCACTGCAGGGTTAATAACCACAAGGACGGGGCCTGGAGGGGCCCACAGACCTGCGCGTTTTCCAGCACTTGGATGGATATCGGGTTGAAGTCACTTCTCACCAAACCTGTCCAGGACAAGGCTCCAGAGAAGTGATGGAATCGAGGTGGTTTCCCCGCGTGGGGAAGATCCAGGCGGGGGTGTTCGCTAGCACACCCGCCACGCTGCATCCCGGAGCGACGTGTCACCACAGGCCGTGGCTGAACCCCTTCCTTCTAACGCTGAATGTGGTGAGGGCAAGACAGGACAAAGCTGCCGTGTCTTTGCAGTCTGCACACACCCACACGCACACACAGGCATGCACACACGCTCAGACACACACGTACACACATGCACACACTTCTACACACACTCAAACACATGCGTACACACATGCACACACTTCTACACACAGGCATGCACACACGCTCGAACACACGCATACACACATGCACACACTTCTACACACAGGCATGCACACATGCTCAAACACACGTGCACACACATGCACACACTTCTACACATAGGCATACACACTCAAACACACGTGCACACACATGCACACACTTCTACACATAGGCATACACACTCAAACACATGTGCACACACATGCACACATTTCTACACACAGGCATGCACACACATGCACACACTTCTACACACAGGCATACACACACTCAAACCCACGTGCACACACATGCACACACTCAAACACGCGTACACACATGCATACATTTCTACACACAGATATGCACACACGCTCAGACACACATACACACATGCACATACTTCTACACACAGGCATGCACACACACTCAAACACACGTATACAATCACAAACACGCATACACACAGGCACACACCTCCACACCCACACTCGTACACGCTCTCATGCACATACCTCATGCACAGAGAGGCTCTGGATAAACACAGAAGCTCAGAGGAGCCTCGAGCCCCTCACTGCAACGTGGGGACACAAGCAGGAGCCCCACCTCCTCGTCAGCGGAGCCCCAGGCCACCTGACTGGCGGCAAATGTTTCTCTGTAGGCGACTCTTGACCTTTGGCTTTGCGTGGAGAAAAGGCCACATTCATGGAGACGGGGACTCTTCAGTGGCTCATGGACTCAACCAGCGCACAGATGTGAGATGACAGAAGCCATGTGCAGTCGGCCAGCACATCCCTGTCTGACACCAAGGCCGCTGGAGCCCTGGGTCACCCTGAACCTCCCTCCTGCCTTGGAAATGGCTACTCTGACTCCACCACCGCTGACCCTCTCTGGAATGCTGGCCGGTCTCCGGACCCTGGGGGAGCTCAGCGAGCACGGTGGACGTGGGAAGGATGCCAGGGACCGCGTCGTCCTCACAGAGAGGATGCGCATGGGAGGAGCTGGAAGAACGAATGTACCGCAGGCCTCTGTCCCCCGCTGTTCCCTAACGTCTGCCGCCCGGCCAAGGACACCAGCGCGAGAGCAGGGCAGGGCGGAGGCAGGCGGAGGGCGGGTCTCTGGCGCCAGTGGTGAGAGCTGGTGCGGGGGCGAGGGGTGGGAGGTCTGGGGGCGTCTCTGAAGAAGTGGGATGTGGCGCGAGGACAAGCCAGGCCGTCAGAGCCGCAGGAGACCGCAGGCAGCGGCGCGGCAGGGGCAGGAGGGAGAGGGGCGGTGGGCAGCAGGCGGGCAGGCAGGGGCCGGAGAACAGCTGCTCGTGGGGCCCAGTCCATGCCCAGCCCTCCCCGTCTGCGACTCGCAGGAGCTCTGCCCCGGTCTCGGGACAGGTTTGGCCAGAGGAGGCATCACAGAAGACGACGAAGCAGGAGGAGTTGAGACGCAGGACCTTCTCCTGCCAAGGCTGCGTCTCCCCCACAACCGCCCACGCTCAGAGCTCCTGGCTCCGGTCTGAGGCCCGGGAGGGCTGCGGTCTCTCCCCACCCCGCAGCCTCGGTGGGGCCGCAGCCTCCAGCCCATGCACTGCTCCTGCAAGAACCGATTCCAGGGCTTGGGTGCCTGAGGTTCCAAGAAGCCCCTGCAGGCACCGCCCCTCTGACCTCAGCCAGGGTGTGGCCAAAGCGCGGATGTGGGTCAAATGCCCTCGGGTGGCGTCTCTGGTCCTCCAGGCCTGCGACGCTGACCCCCAGGCCAGCCCACGTCTCACACTCAGACCCACGCAGGCTGGCAGCTCTGCCCGGCCTACATGGAGACTCTGGGCACGGCAGAGGCCCTTTGCATGAAAATGAGGGACACCCCTGTGAGCCTTTCCCAGACCACCCATCAGAGACGCTCCATGTGCGCAAGCGTCACCTGCAGACGAGGGCCCTGAGCTCCCTCCTGGGCCCCCAGCTGGGATGGGGGAGCCACTTAGCAAGAACACGGAGCAATTATGCATAAAATATTCATTCCATTATTTGCCTAACAAATTAACTTAGTTCTTCATGAAAAAAATGGAATTAATTTTATTTACCAGGTGCAGGAAAGTCACAGCACGGCAACTGTAAGAACGCATGCAATGTGGACGGTGACTATCTCCAGCACAACGACGCCGATCATTTTTAGAAATAGGATCTAGTAGTGGTGAGAGCATAGCTACAGCAACTGCTGGGTAGTCACTCTCGTCTATTTTTGAGCAGTGAAAAATCAAAACCATGCAAATGGTTCAAGGTGCGCTTTTGTGAGGAAATGTCATGTGTGCTCAGCGTCCACTCGCGCCCGTGTGCGCTTCTCGGATCGCAGGCTCTCACCATGTCGCTCTCCAGCCTCTGCGCACGCGGTGGCTTCGCGCTCTCAGGGTGCAGGGCTGGGACGGGGTCACCCAACCTGGGCCTTTTCGGCTGAGCACACAGTTGGCGTGTCCCTCCCTTCCACGGAGTCATCACTGAAGGAGGTCGTCAGCGTGGCCACTCTCATGGCTTCCTGTGCGTCTCGTCTTGGCCAGTTCTCTGTGTCCTCTCCTGTCCCCAGCGCTGCCACCTGAATCCTCTTTCAGACACCAGGTCACGTCTCTCTTTGCCTGAGCCCACCCAGGCCTCCTCCCGCGGCCGTCCTGTGACGGCCCGGCCCACTGTCCCCCGTGCAGTGACAGCCTGTGCTCCCCCCGCACGGCAGGTGCACGCTCCCCTTCCGCAGCTCACTCCAAACTGCGCCTGTCCCGGGCCTCTCCCCTCCCGCCCACCATCCGCAGAGCAGCTTCCTCCTCACCCTGTCCCGCCGCCTCACTGCCCCCAGCGCCCTGTGGCTCAAACCCACGGTCCTACAAGGCTTTCTTGGGGTCCTCCCCACATGGCTGCTCCAGCCAGGAGGATTTGGTTGACTTCGTAAGCAACAGAGCAGTAAAAAAAAAAAAAAAAAAAAGACTGAATATAGGCAGGAAAGCTGAGGTCAGTGAGAACAGTGATTTTGCCTAAAGCCACGGATACCGGGTGTCGGATCCGAGACTTCACTCTGAGTCTTTCTGACACCGAAGCCCACACTCTTCGCCACTGTGGGGGTCTGAAACACGTTTGCACATCTGTGCCCCTCACGAGACTGTGCAGTTCCTCGAGGACAGGATCTGCCTGATCTCCTGACGTGGAGGCTGCGGACGGGGCCGCGTCTCCCGCGCTCGGGGAGCGCTGGTTGCGTAACTGCAGAGCGATTGCCGGTGTCCATGCTGCGGGGGAGTCGGGTGTCCGGGTCCCGGCCCTGCCGGCTTCGGCCCTGTGTCACAGCAGACGCGGCTGGCATCTCAGCCCCCAGGCTTCCCTGCCCATCCTGCCTCTGCCAGCAGGAAGACGCGGCACAGCCGCAGCTCCGAGCCAGAGGCCCAGAGGGAGCGTCTCCGCGCACAGCTCCCTCTGGCCTCACCGAGTGGCCAAGCTCACACCTCCATCCTCCAGACCAGCTGGTAGAGGGGGTGGGGCCCCGCGTCCCACAGAGACCTCACACAGACCTTCGGGACGGAAGCAGTGTCTTCCCACCCCAAGCCTGAGAACCTCCCTAGAGATTAATGTCTTTGAATCTTTTACAGAAGTCAGTTCCTCATTGACTAGCACTTAGCTCCCGGTAGGATTTAGGGTAGGGAGAGGTATGGTCGTCAATAAGAGCCCCTCCACGGGAAGAAAACCTGGACGGCCTCCACCCCATGGAGATAAAGGGAAGGAGCCGATCTAGTCACACTCACATTTCCCTAAAAGCCAGGACACGTCTGTTCTTTCAGAGGTGTCTACAACCTACATACCCCTTGATTTTTCAGCTTCTGAGTTGTGTATGTTAATACCTCCGACTACGATTGTGTTTTTTTAAAAATATATTTCTCCCCACAGTTTTATCAGATGTTGCTTATATATTTTGACACTGTAGTATTTGGTGCACATATGATCATGATCGTTGCATTTTCTTACTATTTATGTTGGGTGCATAACATCCCTCTGTGATTCTTACCATGGGTTTCATCTGAGCATATTTTTCGGTCTTACATTAAGATTTTGGTGATTACACATTTCTTTTATTTTTTCTTTCTTACATGTCTCATGTAGATACTAAATTACTGTATCTTTAAAAATGTCTGTTGTGAGAGTCTTTGTCTTTTTATTAGTGGTCAGTGTAATCCATTCACATTTATTGTACTTAACGCTGTGTTCAGAATTGTTTTATTCATATTATTTCACAATTTTATTATCATGTTCTGTTTACATTTTTTGCTTCCTTTTTCTAACTTCCATTGAATAGATACATTTATTTATGTATTTTTTTGCTGCATTTGACTTAATAGATTTTACTTTGATTCTCTTGATGATCATTTCTAAGTTCTTCAGATATATCCTTATGCTTATTCTCCTAATCAATCTTTAAAGTTTATCAGTATTTATCTCTTACCTGTGGATAAGATGAGTGACTGAGTCTACTCTCACTTTTCTTTGGACTCTTTTTTTTTTATTTCAGCATATTATGGGGGTACAGATGATTAGGTTATGTATGATGCCCTTGCCCTCCCTCACCCCAAGTCCAAGCTTCAAGTGTGTCCACCTCTTGGATGGGGTGCATTGCACTGTGTATGCATATACCTGTCCCTTCCTCCCCTCCCCCCTGCCCGACATCCAACAGATATTATTCTTATACATGCGCTTATGTGTTGATCAGTTAATACCAATTTGACAGTGAGTACATGTGGTGCTTGTTTTTCCATTCTTGGGATATTTCACTTAGTAGAATGTGTTCCAGCTCTATCCAAGAGTATGCAAGAGGTGCTATATCACCATTGTTTCTTAAAGCTCAATAGTACTCCATGGTATACATATACCACATTTTATTAATCCACTCATGTATTGATGGACACCTGGGTTGTTTCCACATCTCTGCAATTGTGAATTGTACTGCTATAAACATTCGGGTGCAGGTGTCTTTCTTATACAGGATCATTTGTTCTTTTGGGTAGATGCCCAGTAATGGGATTGCTGGATCGAATGGTACTTCTACTTGTATCTCTTTAAGGTATCTCCATATTGCTTTCCACAGAGGTTGCACTAGTTTGCAGTCCCACCAGCAGTGTATGCGTGTTCCTATCTCTCCGCATCCACGCCAACATTTATTGTTTGGGGATTTTTTTTTTATTTCAGCATATTATGGGGGTACAAATATTTAGATTACGTATGTTGCCCTTGCCCCCCCCCCAAGTCTGAGTTTCAAATATGACCATCTTTCGGGTGGTGCGCATTGCACTCTTTGTATATGTATATATACTCGTCCCCTCTCCCTCCTCCCCCCCCCCCGCCCAACATCCAATAGATGTTATTCTTACATGTGCACTTATGTGTTGATCAGTTAATACCAATTTGATGGTGAGTACATGTGGTGCTTATTTTTCCATTCTTGGGATACCTCACTTAGTAGAATGTGTTCCAGCTCTATCCAGGAATATACAAGAGGTGCTATATCACCATTGTTTCTTAAAACTGAATAGTACTCCATGGTATACATATACCACATTTTGTTAATCCACTCATGAATTGATGAGCACTTAGGTTGATGCTACATCTTTGCAATTGTGAATTGTGCTGCTATAAACATTCGGGTGCAGGTGTCTTTCTTATACAGCATCATTTGCTCTTTTGGGTAGATGCCCAGTAATGGGATTGCTGGATCGAATGGTACTTCTACTTGTATCTCTTTAAAATATCTCCATATTGCTTTCCACAAAGGTTGCACTGGTTTGCAATCCCACCAGCAGTGCATGAGTGTTCCTATCTCTTCGCATCCATGCCAACATTTATTGTTTTGGGACTTTTTGATAAAGGCCAGTCTCACTGGAGATAAGTGATATCTCATTGTGGTTTTAATTTGCATTTCCCTGATGATTAGAGATGTTGAGAAACAATGGTGATATAGCACCTCTTGTATACTCCTGGATAGAGCCGAACGGAACGCATTCTACTAAGTGAGGTATCCCCAGAATGGAAAGACAAGCACCACATGTACTCACCGTCAAATTGGTATTAACTGATCAACACATAAGTGCACGTATAAGAATAACATCTATTGGATGTTGGGCGGGGGGGGGGAAGAGAGAGGAGGGGACGAGTATATACATACACAAAGAGTGCAATGCGCACCACCCGAAGAATGGACATATTTGAAATTCTGACTTGGGGGGAGGGGCAAGGGCAACATACGTAACCTAAACATCTGTACCCCCATAATATGCTGAAATTTAAAAAAAGGAAAAAAATAAAATAAATAAAAATAAAATAAAATATGTATAAAGATTAAAAAGACTCAGAAAAAAATGACAAATCTTTGTGGGTTTTTTTTTTTTCAGTTTTCAATGTAGTAAATGAGAGTAGACATCTTTAGAAATAATATATCCTTAAAAAGCTATCAGTAAATGAGCAATTGAGAAAGTACGGGGACACAGAAGCATAGATATTAATACATGTGTGTTATCACCATAGGTGAAGCAGTAACATAAACAAATGAAGTGTAAACAACCTGGCCAAGCCAAAAGAATCCATCAACCAGATTCTACTTATGTTGTAAGAAAAATTTTCTTTATAGCAAATATAAAAGAGAAAACCAAACAGAAAAGAGTTTGATATATTTATCTATCTACTACTGCCCAAGGCTTGGAGACGCCATAGAGAAGAGTAATTCAACAACAACCTGAACTAAAAGAATTTATTTGAGAAACTAAAACTTATTTATAAAAATATTGACACTATGTGTCTTTTTTATCCCACTGGAATGGAAGCTTCACGAGGGTATGCTTTATTGTCTGCTTTCTTCATTGTCATATCCTTATTTGGTAGACGAGTGTCTAGGATTAAATGCAAGCATATCTTGGAGATACTGTGGGTTCAGTTCTAGACCACTGCAATAAAGTGAATATCACAATAAAGTGAGTCATGAATTTTTTCATTTTCCAGTACATATAAAACATGTTCACATTATATTATAGTCTATTAAGTGTGCAACAGCATTGTCTAAAAATGTACATAACTTAATTAAAAATACATTATTGCTAAAAAATGCTAACAATCATCTGAGCCTTCAGCAAGTAGTAATCTTTCTACTGGTAGAGGGTCCTTCCTCAATGTTGATGGCTGCTGACTGATCAAGGTGACGGTTGCTGAAGGCTACAGTGGGTGTGGCAATTTCTTAAAATAAGACAACAGTGATGTTTGACACATTGATTTATCCTTCCTTTCACAAAAGATCTCTTTGTAGAATGTAATACTGTTTGATGGCATTTTACCCACAGTAGAACTCCTTTGAAACTGGGAATCAATCCTCTCAAACCCTGCCACTGCTTTATCAACTAAGTTTATGTAATAATTAAAATCCTTTGTCATCATTTCAACAATGTTGACAGCATCTTCATCAGGGGTATATCCCATCTCAAGAAACCATTTTCTTTGCTCATCCATAAGAAGCAACACCTCGTGCATTAACATTTTATCATGAGATTGCAGCAATTCAGTCACATCATCAGGCTCCACTTCTAATTATAGTTCTTTTGCTATTTTCACCATATCTGCGGTTACTTTCTCCCCTGAAGTCTTGAATTCCTCAAAGTCATCCATTTCGGCCAGAATCAACTTCTTCCAATCTCCTATTCCTTCACATGACTCACAAATGTTCTTAATGAAATCTAGAATCCTTTCCAGAAGGTGTTTCATTTACTTCACTAAATCCATCGGAGGAATCACTGTCTAGGGCAACTACAGCCTTATGAAATGTATTTCTTAAATATTAAAACTTGAAAGTCAAAATCACTCCTGATGCATGGGCTGGAGAACGGATGTCGTGTTGGCAGGCAGGAAAACAGTATTGATCTCCTTGTACGTCTCCATCAGAGCTCTTGGGTAACAAGGTGCATTGTCAATGAACAGTACTGTTTTGAAAGAAATATTTTCTTCTGAGCAGTGGGTCTCAACAGTGTACTTAAAATAATTAGTAAATCATGCTATAAACAGATGAGCTTTAATCTAGGCTTTGTTATTACATTTACAGAGCACAGGCAGAGTAGACTCAGCATAATTCATACGGGCCCTAAGATTTTCAGAATGGTAGATGAACATTGGCCTTGACTTAAAGTCACCGGCTGTATTATCCCCTAACAAGACAGTCAACCTGTCCTTTGAAGCTTTGGAGCCAGGCATTGACTTCTCTCCAGCTACAAAAGTCATAGATGGCACCTTCTTCCAATATATGGCTATTTTGACTATAATGAAAATCTTTTGTTTGTAATAATATAGAGGCCTTCATCAATCATCCTAGCTAGATCTTCTGGATAACTTGTTGCAGCTTCTATATCAGCACTTGCTGCTTCACCTTGCACTTTTATGTAATAGAGATGGCTTCTCTTTTTAAACCTCATGAAGCAACCTCTGCGAGCTCCAAACTTTTCTTCTACAGATTCCTTTCCTCTCTCAGCCTTCACAGAATTAAAGAGCATTAGGGCCTTGCTCTGGATCGGGCTTGGCTTAAAAGAATGATGTAGCTGGTTTGATCTTCTGTCCAGACCACTGAAGCTTTCTCCACATCAGCAATAAGACTGATTCGATTTCTTATCATTTGTGATTTAACTAGAATAGCACTTGTGATTTCCATCAAGAACTTTTCTTTTGCATTTGCAACTTGGCTAACTGTTTGGTGCCAGAGGCCTAGCTTTCAGCCTATCTGGGCTTTCAACATGCCTTTTTTACTAAGCTTAATCATTTTTAGCTTTTGATTTAAGGTGAGAGATATGTAACTCTTCCTTTCACTTAAACCTCAAAGACCATCATGGGATTATTAATTGGATTAATTTCTGTATTATTGTGTCTCATGGAAAAGGGAGGCTCAAGGATATGGGGAGAGATGGGGGAATGGCCAGTCACTGGAGCAGTCAGAACACACATGACATTTTTGAAGTTAGTCCTCTTATATGGATGTGGTTTGTGGCACTCCAAAACAATTACAATAGTAACATCAAAGATCACTGATCACCATAACAGATATAATAATGATTAAAAAGTTTTAAATATTGCGATAATTGCCAAAATGTGACAAAGACACAAAGTGAGCACATGCTGTTGGAAGATGGCGCCTGTAGACTTGCCTGATGCAGGATTGCCACAAATCTTCACTGTGCAGAAAGCAGAAAATCTGCAAAGCTCAATAAAGCAAAGTGCAATAGAAAGAAGTATGCCTGTAGATGCTCAATAAATATACAATGAAGGAACAAATAGGACACACTTAGGGCACAGAGAGTGCATCGGTCCTTACCATGGTTAGGATGAAATATATCTTCCAACGTGCCCTCTACCTTTGATCTGACTCCATGCTAACCAAAGGACCATTCAGTTAGTGAGCCATTCTCCCAGAAGGGATGTATTTTGTCTATTTGCCCTTATAAAATTCAGTTTTCATCAGGATGGAAACTTTTTCTACTTTGTACTTTGCTGTATCCCTGGAACCTAGACCAAAGCCTAGCACACAGCAAGCACTCAGCGATATAACTGAATGAATAAATGAGCAAACAGATGTCCGAGTATGAGTTGTCCCTTGAGAACCTGATTGCTTCCAAGTGAAGCAACTGCGTTTTTCTCCAGATTGGTAAGGGCAAGGCTAAATCCCTCGACTACAGAAACAACCACAAGTTATCACCACTCTGTGAAGCACCTCTGGGGTGCTAGCTGTCCTTCTTACATGAAATCTCTTTCTCAGTTTTTTAACCGTAGCAAATTATCGTGTGCTTATCTGGATTCTATTAAATACATGTTTAAGTTGCTTTTGAAATGTTAGTTCACTGTTAGCTATCACAAAGCACGAAGCAATCTCCTGTACACTTATGAAGCAATCTGCTGTGGTGGCCACCTTCCAGAAAAGCTAAAGTTCCTTCTATAATTGCTTGTTGGTTATTTCCATCTTTTTCACACCAACAAACTATTTCCAATTCTGCATGAGGGACGGGAAAAATCCCTTAATTACCGTTGCTAAATGTCACTATATTTCTCCCAATTTGCTTCTTTATTTGTTTTCTTAACTAGAATATTCTCTTCTGTCCTTGATTTCAACCAATGGTCTCTCTCCCTTTAACCAAGCACTTTATTGTATAAATTTGCTCTCTGCTATATTAAGCTTTTATGCACTATGAAAAGCCAGAGTCACATTACTATATCACTTATGACTGACCATCATTAGAGATTAGAAAGTATCACCAATGTTATTACTAAGATAGCTAAAGCTTAATTCCTTATGTACCTAATTTTCTAATTACCAATTTTTAGTTTAAAAATATAAAATGCATTAGCCATTTTTAAAATGGAAGATATTGAAAATAAGTATTCTTTCCTTTACCTCCTTATCTCGGTAACCAGCATAATTTCCACTTACCATTCTGATGTTCCTCTATGCTTTATTTCCTCTAAGAAGCCTAAATGATCCATCATCCTGGTCTTATCACACCAGTATGGTTGTCCGTCTCTTTGTCTGTATTCCTTTCTAGAACGTAAGCTCCACAAAGGCAGGGGCAATATTATCTCTTCACTGTTACAGCACCAATAAACAGTTATCCAGCAACTTGGCATGCACTAAATTCTCAACATGTAGTTTTTGACAAAATGAACACTGTGATTAATGTCTATTCTCCTACTTAGACTTGGTTTTAAGATGTACTACAACCCTCTAAGCAAGGAAGAGGAGACTTGTAGAAAGCCATGGTGCCTGTTACGAAGAGGAAGCCTCTCTGACCACATGTTTCTAAAATTTTTAATTCCTATCATCATCTTTTCCTGTGGCAAGAAAAATCGTGAAAGACTGAAAAGGATGAAAAATATGCCTTTCAAATGCTGTTGAACTATTTTAAAGCTAAGTTGTAGAAAACGGATAGTAATGCAAATGAATTGCATCCAATGGACTAAAATTGATCATTGCCCTATGTATATGGACCAGTATTACACCTACTTATAAATGCATTCCTCATTCTTGATTGCCTACATATGCATGTGTTCTTTAATTTTCCTTTGAACCTACCAATTCATCAATGAATAAGTTTATTTTACATTTGTATGAAATTTATGATTTTACCCTTTAAAAAAATCCTTTAATATTTGTTAAAACTTAAGAAATTAAACCTTTAACTCCTTAAGAAAATCTATTCAGAAAAAAAAGAAAATCTATTCAACTAAATGAAAAGCCAAAAAATATAAATGTTATAAAACACCCTTTTCTGAGTGTTGCATGATGCTGATACAAAAAAAAAAAACCATGAAGCTGCAGAACAAGCATCCTCACATCATTGTCAGCTTATTCCTCACAACAGTGACATAATCACCTTCTTTACCTAAAAACAGCAGGATGGTACATAAAATTCTATTTAATCTCTCATTTTTAAAAGGGACATTAATAATACAGTTTCGTAAAAATAAATGAAGGTGAGGATGTATGCCAACATCAATTTACAACTTTTTTCTGTTTAATTAATATTATTGCATGTTTTAATTTGAAATGTGTTTTGCTGATCAACATGAGATGTTTAATTTATATGATACTTCATTCAAAAGACTGGCTCCAGAGAAGCAACAATTTATTCTGGGCTATGTACACACATTTTGAATAAAGTATTCAGTTCAAAGAGGACTTTGTTGCAAGCGTCATTCACAATTAAGTTGAGCTCACAATGATCCAGGCTAATTCTAAATAAATACATTACTTGGATATAATTGATAGAAAACACAAATGAGGTGATTCCTAGCCTCTGAATATCTCCAATTTCTATCAATTCTATTTTCCCATATTGCTCAAATCCACTTTCCTACTGATTTAAACTAGCCTCATCCTTATTCAAAGTCCTCATTGTCTTTGCTCAGCTCACAGCAATAATCACCTATCTGGTCTCCCCCACAACCTTTTTGTCATCTGCAACATAGCTAGAGAAGTCACTTCATTTAATTCAGCATCGTTTACATTCTCTTGTAATTCCTAACTTTTTTTTTACTTTTAGAGAGTACGAATTTCACAATGTTAATACTCTGCTTAAAATGTTCAAATGACTCATCTTGTCACGTGACCCCAACCCCTCCTCCCACCCTGTGCTGCATGGTTCTATTTGCAGATGGCCAAAACTTTCTTAAACTCTATATGCACTCTGCCTGTAATGTTCTTCAACACCTCACGTTTATTCCTATTCTAACAATTCCTCTTCATCCTTCAAATCTCAATTCAAGGCCAGGCAAGGTGGCTCATGCATTTAATCTTAGCACTCTGGGAGGCTCAGGAGGGAGGATCACTTGAGCTCAGGAGTTAGAGACCAACCTGAGCAGGAACAAGACCCTGTCTCTACAAAAAATAGAAAAATTAGCCAGGCATGATGGCATCCACCTTTAGTCCTAGCTACTCAGGAGGCTGAGGCAGGAGGATTGTTTGAGCCCAGGAATTTGAGATTACATTGAGCTAAGAAGACTCTGCTGCACTCTAGCCAGGGTGACTGAGCAAGATTGTCTCAAAAAAAAAAAAAAAAAAAGAAAGAAAGAAAAAAAATCCTCAATTCAAGAACAATTTCTTTGTGAAATCTTCCATAACTTCCTGATAAAGATTCAGTCTTCTGAGCTTCCAAAGAACTCGATCTATATCTAGTCACTCACTGTTTCGTAAACTTCTTGAGAACAAAGACCTTATTTTCTTTATAATATTCTGACCTATTCACCTGGATATTACTGGAAAATAAAAAATCCTTATGATAACAGTTTTTGTAAATGCAAACATGTTATATTTTATGCAGTCTAATTAAAGTCACCAGTCATGGTTATTTGCACATAGGAACATGGAATAACTAATTTCAGATTCTTTTTAGAAATGGACACAATTTCAGAAGTAGAAGACACACTTCTGAAATAGTGGATTTATTCTTCCAAACATTTTATTATTCCCAGGAAAATATTTAAGAAAAATTATGTTAAAGTACTAAAACATCATTATACCCAAGAAATATTTAATTTCATCAAAATATATACCAAGACTTTACTATTAATTAGATATTCACAGTATAAAGATCATTAAGATACCTCTGTCAGTCAGTTTCTTTCCAATATATTAAATTTATCCATATGAAATTGCCATTTTAGTAAGTCAAAAATAGTCAAGTGTTGGCAATTTGATATGGTTCAAACTAATATTATGAAAATAGATACAGAACTTAAAATGTCAAAAGTAGAATGTCTTAAGGTCTTGAATAAAGAGTGCACTAAGAACAAAGAAGAGTAAAAACAATTCTTTGGGATAAAATTCAGAAAGCCGCAAACAGGTAGTAGGAATTGAGCTAGACAGATCATGAAGCATTAGTACAAAATTTTAACAGATAAAAATGGTGGAAAAAGCATTTCGATTAGAAGGTATATTAAAAATGTTCTTCATGGAAAGTGACAAGTCTCATCAAGGATATTTTGGATGAAACAAATGAAAATATCTTCAAATTAGCACCACAGAACCCTATATCATATACCATATATCCTCAAAAATCCAAAGACAAGAAATAAACTATGCCTAGATCTGATGGGAATTGGAACTGGAAGTTGTAATAAAGGCTTAAATCACAATTTCTTATATTTAATTGCTCCAGTGTAATCAGACTGTTTGCGTTCAGATCCCAACTTACCTATTCTATAGATACATGATCTCAGGTAAATCATTCACCTTCTTTATTGAGAATACAAAACTAGAGCTTGTTTTGAAGATTAAGTGATATTAACATATGCAAAGTACCTAGATAGTGCCAGGTAATATATATAGTAAGTGCTACATAAGGATTTCCTAATATTATCGTTTATTGGCTTTTTTTTCTTTTTGCTTTTTTTCCTCCATTGATTAGATTTCACCAACTCATCTTTCTTGTTACTCAGCATGAAAGCCTCTTAACTTCTCCATAAGGCATGAAACTGCTTTTTCTCTTACAAGATAACACATGGTTTTGAGTCACATGTATGTATCAGGCCATACTGGCCATAGATAGGAAATGAATGAAACCATAAGATATGAGGAGCTTCAAGAATCTGAGTGGATCAGACAATGAAATATAGCTTAATAGAAATATGTGTATTTTGATCTTATAAAAGTATTGGAGATAATGGTGGCTTTTAAAACCAGGATGGAAAGGTTTGTAAAAATGCATCAGTGAATCAAAGCCCAGTCCTAAGGGTTGTGACTACCTCGGTAAGAAATGTAGACTTAATTCCAGGGGTGACAGGGAGCATCAAGACTTGAAGCAAGGCAGTGTTTGCAGACAGTAACTCGAAAGCAATGTGGAGCTGGGAATAGATGATGCACAGACAGAAGGATATGAGAGGAAAGAAGACAGGATGTGAATCTAGGGCATGGTTTGGCCAACACGGTCTGCACAGAGAAATCAGTGATCACAGGAAAAGCCAAATTCCATCACTTTATTGCTATCCGAACCATGAGTTATCTCTAACCAAGTAGCAAAGATAGCCTTCATTTCTAAAAGGTAAATGGAAACCCTTTAATGTGTCCAGTTCACCAGGATTGCTATAAAGATCAAATTAGATTATGTGTATATATGATCATATATATGTTATCACATATACATATGTATATATAAATGCATATATG
>CAUYSK010008296.1:0-37961 GCA_963575035.1 Avahi laniger
TGCTTCTGATTATCTCCTAAGAGAATGACCTAATCTGCTTTTTAAAAAAATAAAAACAGGCCGGGCGCGGTGGCTCACGCCTGTAATCCTAGCTCTCTGGGAGGCTGAGGCGGGCGGATTGTTTGAGCTCAGGAGTTCGAAACCAGCCTGAGCAAGAGCGAGACCCCGTCTCTACCAAAAATAGAAAAAAATCAATTGGACAACTAAAAATATATAGGAAAAAAAAATTAGCCGGGCATGGTGGCGCATGCCTGTAGTCCCAGCTACTTGGGAGGCTGAGGCAGAAGGATTGCTTGAGCCCAGGAGTTTGAGGTTGCTGTGAGCTAGGCTGACGCCACGGCACTCTAGCCCGGGCAACACAGTGAGACTCTGTCTCAAAATAAAAAAAAAGACATAGTCAGACAATCTTTTAGACATGTATAATACTTTAGTTGGAATTATTGTTAGTGCCAAACTTTATTCTTTATGCTATACTTAGGAGAATTCAAACATCTGTTTCCTTGACCAATTTTAGGTTCCCAAAGGATTTTAATTTCTCTGACCTATTTATAGATGTAGGAAAATGTACTTTTGGAAGATTTATGCTGCTAGTAATTTTCTTCCCTTTATATTTATGTTTTGCATTTGAGGAGAAGGTAGCCTTGCAGTGTTTTTTCCATGCTAGGAATCCAAAGTAATATGGTGTACATAGATACCAAAATATAAACAGGGAAGCTAAGAAAAATAGATGCTAAAAATAATGACTTCATATAGCATAAATTCACAAAACATAAAAAAGAGAGGGCTCACAGAAGGAAACAAGAGGTTCTCAAGGAACTTTGAGCTATACTTCTTTTTTTTCCCCAAACTTTTTTTTTTTGGTGAGTAATTTATCATATTTCAATATATAATATTAATAGCACTACTAATAGGCAACTAAATTGGCCAAACTGAATTTAATTTCCTTTCCCTTTTGCACTCTTAATTTTTTTGAAGGGGAAGAAAAACCAGAGATAATATGGAATTTGAAATTGAACATGAACTGAAAGAACAATGTACAATTTGAAATTGAACAAAAACTGAAATTCCCAGGAAACTGAAAACTAGATTGAATGAGAAAAGATCTAAAATGTCTAATTTATTCAAGAAACTTTTCACATATAACAAAATATCAGCTCAATGAAATGAAAACTAGAGTTGGTTTCCCTGTAGCTTTTCTGTTGGGCATATGAAATTTTCCTTGTAAGGAAAGGTTGTTTCTTTTTTTTTTTCTGTTTGAGGGTCTTGCTCTGTTGCCCAGGAAGGAGTACAATGGCCCAATCATAGCTCGTTGCAGCCTTGAACTCCTGGGCTCAAGCAACCCTCCTATCTTAGCCTCCCAAGTAGCTAAGACTATAGGTGTGTGCCTCCATACACCCGGCTAATTTTGTTTTTTTATATTTTGTATTTTTAAAAATTGTTTTACAGGGACAAGATCTCACTATGTTGCCCAGGCTGGTCTCAGACTCCTGGCCTCAAGAGATCCTTTTGCCTAGGCCTCGCAAAGCACTGGATTACAGGCGTGAACCAATATGCCTGGCCCAGGTTGTTTCCTATTAACTTAAATGACATTTTGCCTATACACAGATGCTAGTGTTATTCTTTATTTTGGCCCAACTGAGAGAGATGTATAGGAGAAGTTTATCTTAAAACAAATAGAGAATCTCTAACTCTTTCTAAAAAGAGATTATTACAAACAAGATAGAAATTTATTGAGGAAAAAGTACATTGTAAAAATCCATTTTTTCCTTTATGTTGTTCTCTATAAACCAAATGATAACAAGTTTGTAATTCACCACAGAAGCTTGTGATTTGTTGCTTGGGGTATTTAAAAATAACAAAACTTATATAATCTCTTAATAAACAATGATATTTTTATAAGAAATGGAATGATGAGGAGTGCTAATATGCCATTCAAAGCCACAGGTCCATCAACACGTGAATAAATAAAATGTTGGATATTCTTAAAATAGAATATTATACTGCCTTAAAGCAGAATGAAATTCTAATACATGCTGGAATATGGATGAACCTTGAAAACATTATACTAAGTGAAATAAGCCAGGCACAGAAGGACAAATACTATATGATCCACTTATTTGAGGTACCTGGAAAAGACAAGTTCACAGAGTCAGACGGTAGAATCTGGGTTACGAGGGTTGAGAGGAAGGAGGAATGGGGAGTTATTGTTTAATGGGTACGGAGTTTCTGTTCGAGATGATGAAGAAGTTCCGGAAATTGATAGTGGTGATGGTCGTACAACATCATGGATTAGCATAATGTCTTCAAGTTTTATCCATGTTGTAACGTGTCAGAATTCCATTCCTTTTTACAGCATAACAATATTCCATTGTATGTATATGCCACGTTTCGTTCCCCCATTCATCCATCAGTGGACATTTGGGTTGTTTCCACCTTGCTGTTATTATGAATATTGCTCCTATGAACATGTATTTTCAAATATATTTTTGAGTCCCTGCTTTCAATTCTTTTTATATATATATATATATATTCTTTTCTTTTTTCTTTTTTTATTTTTTTTTTTTGAGACAGAGTCTCACTCTGTTTGTTGCCTGGACTAGAATGCCGTGGCGTCAGCCTAGCTCACAGCAACCTCACACTCCTGGGCTCAAGCAATCCTTCTGCTTCAGCCTCCAGAGCAGCTGGGACTACAGGCATGCGCCACCATGCCCTACTAATTTTTTCTATATATTTTTAGTTGTCCAGCTAATTGCTTTCTATTTTTAGTAAAGATGGGGGTCTCACTCTTGCTCAGGCTAGTCTCGAACTCCTGACCTCGAGGGATCTTCCTGCCTCGGCCTCCCAGAGTGCTAGGATTACAGGCGTGAGCCACCGCGCCCAGCCTGCTTTCAATTCTTGTGGGTATATACCCAGAATTGAATTGCTGGTTCCAATAGTAATTGTATGTTTAATTTTTTGAGGAACTGCCATGGTGTTTTCCATAGCTGCTGCACCATTTTACGTTGCCGTCAGCAATAAACGGGTTCTAATTTCTCCACATCCTTACCAATGCTTATTTTCTCCCCTCCTCTTTTTTTTTGATAATCGCCATCCTAATGGGTGTGAAGTGGTGTCTCATTGTGGGTTTGATTTGCATTTCCCAAATGATTAGTGATGTTGAGCATCTTTTCATGTGCTTATTTGCAATCTATTTATCTTCTTTGTGGATCTTATTTAAGCTTTCTGTTTTAAGTAGCTTTTTTTGGACATTATTCTGGCAGGGAAAGGGGAGACACTGCTTCCCTTTGCTACTAGATATAGGTACCAATCCAGGTTCCTGATTTGGCCTTTATTGACACCTGAGGTGGGAAGTGGGAGGTGTTCCTTGTGACCTGTAACTGTTGACAAGGGAGTTCCAACTCCCCATGTGATCTCCACTGATGTCACATGGGAAGGGGGAATGCTCATTACTGTCAGGCTGGCTGGGGTGAAAGTTCCAGCTGCTGCCTGGCCTTCCGACATCACCCTGGCAGTGGTGTTGGGATTCCTCATTACAGCCTTGTGAGGGTGGACTTCTGGGCTTCCCTCAGCCTTTGCTGGCAGGGGCGATAGGTGGAGTCACAGTTTTTCTCTGTGGTGTTTGCTTCAACAGAACAGTTATTGTCTAAAAGTTTTCTCTTTTGTTAGGTTGCCTTTTTCCTGGTCCTTTGGCTAAAGAGAGCAGACTTTTGTTGGGGCCTCATTTGTCTGTGTCCATTGGCATTTTTGGATTGCTAGACTTTTCAGCTACGAGTTTGGGATACCTGAGTTAAAACAGCCCTCTTGGCTGGGTACGATGGCTCATGCCTCTAATCCCAGCACTTTGAGCTTGAGGCCAGGAGTTTGAGACTAGCCTGGGCAACGTAGCAAGACCATGTCTCTACAAAAAGTTAAAAAATTAGCTGGACATAGAGGCGTGTGCCCTTGGCCCCAGCTATTCAGGAGGCTGAGCCAGGAGGATTGCTTGAGCCCAGGAATTTGAGGTTATACTGAGCTGTGATCACGCCACTGCACTCCAGCTCGAGTGATAGAGTGTGACCCTGTCTCTTTAAAAAAAAAAAAAAACAAGTTGAGAAATCAGTAAAAAGCAAAATGGATTGAAAATGAGTCCTATCTGTAGAGGCCATTATAAAAAGAAATGAAATGACAGACATAGGAAGGAAGCAGCAGGAACAGGGAGGAGAGACAGAGATGAACTAAAAGCATATGACAAATATACTTTGGAAGAACTACTTCAGGAAATGGGAGAATTTTTCAGGTAAAACTTTTAGGTATTTTAAGAAAAATTAAAGAAGTCATAGTATTGATGAAATAATAAATAAGAGATGAAATAACTATAAGATTAGATGAAAAGTAAGCTGGCAGAACCAAGAAAATAGACTGAGGGTGGACCCACTAAAAAAATAAAAAGCATCTTAGAAAAAGCAAATTATAGAATCAACACTGCTGAAAATAAAATCAGTGATAAAGAGACCAGATTTATGAAAGATCACACAAAATGAGACTGGAATAATCAGAGATGAAAACTATTACAGGCCAGGTGCAGTGGCTCACACTTGTAATCCTAGTACCCTGGGAGGCCGAGGTGGGAGGATCACTTGAGCTCAGAAGTTCAAGACCAGCCTGAGCAAGAGCAAGACCTTGTCTCTACAAAAAAATAGAAAAATTAGCTGGGTGTGGTGGTATGCACCTGTAGTCCCCGATACTGAGGAGGCTGAGGCAGGAGGGTCCCTTGAGCCCAGGAGTTTGAGGTTGCACTGAGCTAGGATAATACCACTGCACTCTAGCTGGGCAACAGAGCGAGACTCCATCTCAAAAAACTAAACAAAACAAAACAAAACCAAAAAACAACTATTGCAGAGAAGATGCTGGAAAGCAGACAGTAGAGATCTTATGTCCACATAATTTGTATGTCTAAAAAAGAGAACACAAAGATGAAACAAGAAAACTTTCATGAAATAACATTGGATTGAAAGTCTAGATTAAAAATGCTGATTGTATATTTCCCAAACCTCATCAAGAATAATACATTTTTAGCCACTGCCCCCACTTTTGTTTGTTATTTGTTTGTTTTTGCCTAATTTATGTATTTAAGGTTTTACTTAAAGTTTTACTTAAACATTTACTTAAAATTAAAAAAAAAGGAATAATACATTTTTTCTGAAGCATAACTGAACTTCAAGGATAAGGAAAGAATCTTACAATCACATAGAAAAAAGAAAACAATGGGAAAAGGAATCAAGTTGGTCTGAGATTTGTCCACTGCAAGTAGATACATAGTAGAATAGAATAAAATAGTTTTTACTATATTCACTTTTTTAAAAAAATATGACATCTGGTCAGCTAGGTTATCATGTACATCTAAGTCCACAGTTATGTATTTTTGGATATATGATAATTTAGGAATTATAGTCTTCATGAAGCTTCCTGAACAAACTCCTTTAAGAGTTTATGCTACCAGTCAAAATTAATAACCTATAAATGGAGATATTGTGGTAAGAAAAGATTGGTGGTCATCAAATCTGATTAAATATTGTCTTATTCTGGTCTATTAAGTCAGACAATAAAATTTTTTATCATATCATGTAAGAATGTCTATAATTGAGTTAACTACGGGATGCTAAAAAGTATAGAAAAGGGTCCCCAACCCACACTGGCAGTTTGGGTGGAGGAGGTGGCACGTGCGGGAGGAGAGTTTCCAAAGAGCAGACGGGGCTCAGACTGAGACTTGACAGACAAGTGAGTCGTCAGGCCAAGTGGGAAAGGACATTCGTCATGGAGGAACGAGCACGTGGAAAAGACACAGAAGCATGAGAATTGTAAATTAAAAGTTGTGGATTAGTAATCAGTCTATTGAGATTTCTGTAAAATACTGTCGCTATTCTGTTTACTTGAAGCTTGGAGATTTATTTAAAACTCAACTTCTCATTTGTCTGTGCATCATCTATGGCTGTCCACAGTGTAGTGGCAGAGTCGAGTAGCTGCTGCAGAGACTTATAGTCTTCAAAGCCTAAAATATTCACTGTCTGACCCTTTACAGAAAAAGTTTGCTGACCCTCGATCTATACAATATACAAAGGACAAACAACTGTTTAAAATGATGTATGTAAATAGCACATGTTTTCCTATAAATTATGACTTGTTTTAAGTGGTGGAAATCGTGTACAGCATAGATTCATTAGTAGGTTTTGGAAAAATGGCATTTCAAGAGCTTGCTGGATAAATGGTTGATCGAAGGGAGAAAGCTTGGTGAACCAAAAGCCAGGAGGGTGGTCCAGTATCAATTTCAAATAATTTAGTAACTTGAGAAAAAATATCAGCTTTGTAAGAAATGTCCTCAATTTCATACATTTAAAAAGAATAACATTCCTTAAATGTACATTCATTCAATAATATTTATTAAATATGATCTCATTGCATTGTAAACATTTAAAATTATTGTGGTTAAAAGAAAAAGAGTACCAGTTGATATTTTGATCAGAATAGTTTCCTAGGTTAATTTCAATTAGACTACTATTATTGGCCTTCTTGAAGATTGGATTGGTTGGCAAGCATTGCTATCCTGATCCGATCAAGTTCTAGGAATTCATGATATTTTAGACAGGTGTTTTATATTTGGTTAAAAATCTATTCACGCGCATCAGTGACACTTCCATAAACCATTTTATTTGGTTCATGCCATAACAAACCCTAAAAGATAAATGCTATTCATAAGTTTTGAAGTTAAAAACATTTTCCATGTGAATTTCATTAACTTTCTTTTTATAATTTTCTTAATCAGTTTAACAGTGTGAACAAATCTAAAATAATCCCCCCATCGGAAATAGCCCTGTGGAAGATTGTGTATAGTGTTTTTGCCACATGGTGATAGATTCTAATATCAGTAATTTAGCACTTTGATTCTCATTCACAATGACAGGTTAGCAAGCTTCTTTCTTTTTCATATTCTTCTTAAAATTAAATGTTAGGTGATTAGTATATTACTAAAATAATAACTGTAGGCTGGTAAAAAATAACCAACAGGCATTCTACAATATAATTTTCTCTTTGATGAATTTCAGTTAGATAATGAAATTAGAGACAAATAAGATGATAGTATTAACTATTATAAATATGAATTTTCCTTTTCCTGATAAAGAGTTGTCCATTTGGAAAGCATCTTAATCTGATTTAACATTTGTTTTGGATTTAAATATGCAACACATAAAGATACTTTATAATCTAAGGTAGTAACAGTTTTGTTTGAATTTTTGTAATATTTGTTTAATGTTCAGGTAATGACTTCATATCTTCTACTTGATTGTTAATGTTTCTTGATTGTTGTGCATCCTCTAAAACTTTGAAAAAAAATTTAGCTATATACTAGTCCTTATGTTTTTGTTTTATTTTTTCTAAGGATTCTTATCGTGATAGTGAACTCCTTGAGAATATTTCCACGATGTGATCTCCAGTTATAAACTTTAGAAAAATTATTTATAACCCTTAGATGAAATGCTTCATTGTTCAGACTTTGTTTAGCCACCTGAATTAGGATTTATAGACTTGCTAAATAAATGTATATTTGCCATTTTTTCCTGCCACAATTTTCATTTCATTGGTGAAATTGATTTGTCAGTTTGTTCATTATAACTTTCAATACTAGAGCTTTCAGAGCACTAAATAATCAGAATCAGCCTTTGAGGTCAGTGTCAGCCTCACTGACCTCCCCTGTGTTGTTACCTGAGTCAGCCTTGCAAGGATTAACCCTTTGTTAGTGTGATAATGTCTTTACTTATGAATTGGCTTTTTAATACTTAAGATTGAAAAAAACAAAAGACAGAACAAAAGTAGCAGACTGAACTCCTGAATTAAAAAGTTGTGGTTTTCCCCCACAAACTATTGAAGTGTGAATTTGAAGTCTTGTATTTAATATTTTACAACACAAAATGACCATTTGATTATAAAATATTTCTATAAATATCAAATTTTAGGCTAAAAAATTAAGGAAATCTACTAAAGATGTTTTCATAAATTAACCTATTTCATATCTGTTTGAGAAAATATATTTAAGAAAATTGGTTAGGGTAACAGGCCCTAAACTTTATTTGTAATGGTATTTTTATGCTGCGTCCTTGAAATTAATAAATATCTAGGATAAAAATTGTGATGTAGATTTAAAATGTAATTCTTGTCCATCTTCATAATAGAATATAAACCTTGTGTTAGTCAGAGCCTACCTATGGAAAAGTAATTTTGGATATATGCCTTTTAAAACATTTTCTCTAATTATCTTACATAAAATAAAAATAAAGATTTCTTATAAAATATATAAATTATATATTTATATTTAACTGGAATACAACAAGCTATTGCTTGCATATAAAATATATATACTGTTTAGGACTTGAATTCTCTTCTCTCAGAATAATAAGCAGTTATTTTTGGTTAAATTACAAGATATCAATTCTTTGATGACAAAAATGGTTTAAAGGAAGTGTGTCTTAAATATGAATTAGTTCTTTGCATCATGAGATAAATTAGTTTAATTACACGTGGCAATTTTCTTGGCTAGTGATGTAATGTGAAATAAAATTCTCCCTTTCCCCTCCCTGAAAACTCAAGCCAATTAATAGAACTTTTAAGCTCTTTGTCATAGGCCACCATGGAGGTCTGCAGAGAAGAACTTTAATCCAATAAACATTTCATTTAGATCATGAAAAGAAAGCATGAGGAGAAGCTCCTATAAGAGAGGGTGTTACTATGATTCCAACCATGAAGAGATGTGAGGAATTTGCCAAATTAACCAAGAGGTCCTCATATTGAACGCATAAATGTGTCAAAACTAACAGAATCATTATTTAATTTGCTTGAACTCTATATTGAGGAAACTCTAAAAAGCCACAACTGTTTTCTTCAAAGCCTTCACTGTTGGGCTGGATGGACAGGGCAGAGGGAGGTTGTGAGAAATCCAGATAGCAAATAACACTGGCCGAAGCTGGTCAGAAAAGGGAATAGATAATTAGGCGTAATTAGCGTGTATGAATCGTTGTCTCTCTGCCCTTAGCTTGAATAAATTTTGAAGAAAAAACCCTAGTGGTGCAAATCCTTTGATGTAGGAAGAGTCATTGTGGCTTGACAGCATAAAGGCAGTGTTTTATACTTTTTACATAATGGTTGTGATACAGAAAGAGTGAATGGACCCTGCACCCCCCTGTCTGCTTTATACCAAGGACTTTTGGATTCTCTTGAAACAAAATGCATCACAAGTTTTCAGTTGTTCGTAATGAGGTAGCGGACCTCATCAGGGCTCAGAGGAAGCCATCTTTAGCTTTTGTTTAAATCTTAATCACAGTTTTTTTCTTTCTGGGAAATCTGTTTTCTTAAATCAACACTTCTTTTCCCTTCTTTGCTTGCACCTCCAATAAGAGAAAGGAATAATGCTCAAGAAAGCTAAATAGAAAAGTTAAACAAAAATTATCACATAAAAGACCTATGCATTTTTTGTGTTTTTAATCCCATATGAAAAAGATGCTTGCTGTATTCCTTTTTGCTTCAAATCAGTAACATCCTAGTAAGGTTGTTTTATAATAAAATGTGTAACAAAACAAACAGGGAATAAATTTAGATTGGTTTTTGGAAAGAACTTATTTTCAAATTGAAATTACAAAAACTAAATTATACGTATGTCAGTATTTCACAATATTTAAGTTTTCAATGAAAATCAGTTTGGTTAAAAATATTACACAATAGATTTATTGTAAGCTTTATTTATTTGAGAGGCATAGTTGGAAATATAGATTTGAGAACCTAACTCTGTGTCCAAAATTGTCCATTTATACTATGTCTACTATTGGAAAGTCAAGAAATTATTCTTGAGAAAACAATGCATTTATTTTGAAATTTTCTTAGAGAACTGAAACAATCAATCCCCTAAAATGCAGTATTGGTTTATTCTGATAGTTGAATTATGTTCGCTTTGTCTATCTAAAATATTTTAAATAATTAGTTCTCAGCAAAAAGAGAAATTAATTATTTCAAAACTCTAAAGTAAATCGGGTATTGGCTGGGGGAGGAGGGCATGAAACAGTTTTCACTTTATCTTTAATATCAGAATAGTACCTCTGAGTAAGTTTTATTTTTCTGATAAATTTTCAACCTCTCCCATCAGCTATTTTGGAATTACATTTAAAAAAAAATCTATCCTTCAGATACTTAAGTGCTCAGATTTCCTTCTAATTAATATTCTTCTTTTAACATATTTTAATTATAAGACTTTCTGCAGTAGTCATTAGTGATCCATTCCTCAATGTGTAATCTATGAATCTATTTTTATAAGTGTTGCTCTGCTTTAGAGTAGTTTTATTATGACGTTTTGATTCTGGATAGACTTCTTTCAAGCTACAATGCTCTGAGATGCTTTTGGCTACTTAACCCATTTTGCATATTGTGCCATTTGTAGAATAAAGTAGCCTTTTATACTTGAAGTTGATTTGAACTCTGAAAGGCAACACCTGAACATCTCACAAAACTGGATAATTATGGCTGATTGTGTTTTTCAGGTATAGGTCACAGGAAATTCATTTGGGGTAAAGTATGTACAAAGCTAAGAAATATGCAGATTTTCTGTTGTAGGATTGTGTAAAAATTATTTACAGTTAATACTTGCATAAAGGTTAGAAAGGTTGATGAAGTGATATTTAGTTTTGCTTTACTATTCACTGCATGTCAGAATGTAATTATGACTGATTCATGAAACTGTCTTAGAAACGAACCATCTTTATTAAAATGCTGATCAAGATAAGAGCTGACAGTAATAAAGAATAGAACATTTTAGTCTTGTTGCTTTTGAATGATTGCTAATTACCCCAGAGGTCATGTATAGTGCTTGGTAGGATTCATTGACATTATTTCTTTTAAGTCTGCTGTTTCAACAACATCTGAGCATGAAGACACAAACTGTGTGCACATTGAACAATAGTTTGGCCAAGTTTTTAAGGCTTCAAGATATCTAAGAAATCTTTTTTTGCTGTAGTAAATCCAGCTTTTCTCTATCAAAATTATAGTATATTAGGGGTACTTGGTCTAAAATACTTTGTACATTCATTTACTATTGACTGTATCTACACTTCCCATTTTTAAGTTGGTATTAAATAGTATACATAGCTTACTGAGACAGAGTCATCTCTGCATATATACACAAGCATATAAAATCAATAAGAACAAAATGTATTTTGGCACTAAAGTTAAAATACATAGAAAGGACTTTTTAACGTATAATCAGACTATACTTCTACTATCAGTAGAGTTAATATTGTTTTTGTTTTTATTAAATGTGAACTTTATAATTTGTCTCTAAAGATATGTGGAAGTCTTTATAGTGTATTCTTGAGCCTATAATGATTGATAGGATTTATATATTATAAAATATAGTTGAACTTGACTAACTGGATAAACTGTGACATAACATCCAAAATAACTGAAATCTTTAAAGTTCTTAACAACTGGAAGTAGAAGAATATGGAATATATGTATGTATATGTATATTTTCATGTATATTTATGTATGTGTGTATGTGTATATGTATACACAAACAAGACAATCATATATCACATTTTTTGTGTGTGTGTGGTTTCCATGATGTAGCAGAAAAAAACAATGCGTGAAGAAGACAATCTTTGTGAGTCTGGCTCTGTCACTGACTTTGGGCAAGCCTCTTAAACCTATTTGAGCTTATATTTTTTTTCATCTGTAAATGTTGGGATTGGACTACAAGATTGATGAGGCCCTTATGAGGCTATGAATTTTCAAGAAGATTAAATTTCAGAATTCTACTTGTAAATTATTTCTTTAGAACTGTGATGATTTTTCCCCCAAACGGTGTTCCAAATGTGGTGTTAGAGTCTTAGGCTAGCTAATCTACAAAAGCCTAATTGCTGAAATATTATACCATTGTAAAATAAAGTACAAGAAAGCGACATTTAGATTTCAACATGTCTTTATGAAGTGCTTAGTCACTGAAAATACAATGATGAATATGTTACTGAGTTGAATCTGCCATCAAGGAAATTAGGATGTTTTAGGAGGGACAATAGACAAATAATTATAATATAATACAGGAAAATATTATACTGTAATATTAGAGATATACAATTTTTTGTATGTATAATACAGAGTGAAGAGAAGGCATTAACTGTGTTGGGAAGTTACAATCCTAGTAATTATATAAAATAGCAATATATTAAATTAAATTAAAACCAAACATTTTAAATAAGTTCCACATCTTCTGTGATGCTGGCGATTGTGGAGAATGAATGAATGAATGAATGGAAATGTATGTGAATTCTGAATGGACTCCTGTATGTGTTTACAAATTTCAGAGGTTGATGAAACTGGAGCTTTGTCATGTCTTTTGTTGTCTTTATATGGATGTATCACTGCCATCACTTTTGGTTTAACAGTCATGTTTATGATTTTGTTTTTACTCCCATTGGAATGAAGTGGAGATTCAGATAAGAAAACTGGACAAGGCTCGGAAGGGAGAAGGGGAGGGCAGAGGAAGAAAGCTAAAAATGGTTTCAGTGTATGTAGAAGTTAACTGACATGGAATTAAATAAGATATGAATAGTAGGAACTGAGGAATATAGAGAAAGACATATATAGAAACTCTTTTTGAGAGGGGCAGCAGGAATGGGACGGTACTCCAGGTTGTAACCGGAGGTTAAGAGAGCCTGTTTAAATTCTGGAGTGTCCTTTGTTGTGTGTGGAAGGCAGAGCGCAGAGGGTCACACATGATAGGCATTTTATAATTTGGAGAGTGCCTGTAAATAGGACAACCATTCAAACTTTGTAACAACTGGCGAAGCATTGACAGACTAATCATAACAAATGCTGGATTGTGATCAGTTGCACCATACTAGTGTATACTAGTGAGTACCAGTCTTGCCTGTCAATAAATGTGTGTGTGTGTGTGTGTGTGTGTGTGTGTGTGTACTCATAGGGTGTCAGAGTTTGAAAGAATCTTAGAAACACTTATCCTACCACCTTATTATACAGTGGAGATAATTGAAGCTCATGTCTGAGATTATTTTATCTAAGATTGCCCAGCAAGTGGCAGAGTGAGGTCCAGAACCCAGATATCCTGCTTTTTATTGAGAGTTCTTTCCACCAAACCATGTTGTACAATGTGTGTGTGCATGTATGTATATGTACATGTATGTACACATGTACATACATATGCATATATTCATTATATTTTAATATTTCTGATCTTATTGTCTTTGAATAAATAATTATATTCTCAGTTGCTTTTTATCAATAAGGAACTCTTTATTTTCTTTTATAAAAGTATAAGCTTATTAATCTAGCTTTAGTTGTACACAATGACAAATATAGTGATACCCAAGTCTTGTTTTTAACTAATAACTTAAAATTTACTCTTTAGATCTTTTATCAGAGATAAAAGAATAAGTTGTAAAATTGACTGAATTTGTCTCCTTTTCATCTTCAGATAAAGGTGCTAATGAACAGTGAAATGACAAAAAGTTGAGCAAATACAATGAGGAAAGAGCAGAACCAGAGTTTAGAATATTTGTAAATGCTATCTTTGATACCGAAATTCTTAATAATGAGGTCTCTGAAAATAGAAGGGTCATTTTTTAAGCTAAATATTTTATTTGGATTTAGCTTTTCTTCATTATTCCAGAGTTGTGATTATAGTGTAAACAAATCCTATGCATTATGGGCTTTGTGTATTTATAGCACAGTTTTATATATATATATAAAAATATTTTAGGTAGAAAAGTTATTGCTTACCACTATGATTATTTGTACAGAATAAGGAAAAATCTTGTGGATAAATTCACTTGATGTAGAAAAACTAGATTTTGAAAGCCTACATATAAAGTGGGAACTTCCTATTAGCCTGAAGATGTATTGCACAGTTCCTTTCTGTGGGAGAAAATGAAAGCTTATAGGAGCTGTCATTGTGTGTTTGGTAGCATGGTTATAAAAAAGATTCTCGAAACGTATGTGTATCCATTGACTTCTTTCCAGCATTTGGTATGTTACTCTTATATTTTTCTTCTTTTCTCTCAGGAATGAGGACTCTAGTTTTCTTGGCTAAACAGTAGGAGAAGAATGGAATATTAATTAAAATTCTGTTTGTTATGACAGAGCTGAAAATGTATAATGGTTGTGATTTCAATAAGGCAGCTATCAGCTTTTTCCAAGCACCACTCTTTTTGGACAACACATGGAGTTCTCTGAGATCTTTCCGTTTGTAAAATTTCATGAGATTAATGAATGCAAGTTGGACTAAAAACTCCAGGCATCACATAAGTACAGATACACTAAATATTGAAAGCTCCCCCTTCACCACTCTTCCCTCTCCACATTTCTCTCCACCTTCTATCCCATTCCTCCTTCCCTCCACTATAAAAAATTTTGTTTGTATCTTTTCAAGCATTTTTCTGTACATTTATATGTATACATGTTTGTATATATGCCCAAACATATAGTTTTGTTTTGCTGTAAATTAATGGAGTAATAGATATGTCTTAATCTGAGTTATGCTTTTATCCCTTGGAGATATCCTGGAGATTTTTTGATATCAGATATAACTCAATCTCATTTTTTAAAATGGCTGTACTATTATTTTAACTGCCATGTGAGTTGTATTTAACTCATGCTATTTTGAGCCCAGGGCCTCATGAAGCATATATAACTCATATCTCTTCACCTTAGGAGCCGTGAGAACTATTTTGCAAGTTGCATGTAATCAAACACAGAAAACAATAAAAAATAACAAACTTTTCATTAAATTAGAAAGGACCATTTCACAGGTTTTATTCTGTTTTTGTAATAAAACACGTGGCCCCAAGGAAACAATTTTTTCTAGCATGGCAGTCAGTGGGTTAAAACTAATCTGCTATTTTTGTATACTTAAGTTTATTCTATTTTAGTTTATACTACTTCTCAAGTAATGCTTTAAAAAACATGCTTACAAATGTATTTTTAGTGCCTATGAGTCAATATTTCTGTAGGTTAGATTCCTAGAAATGGAATTTCTACTAGGTCAAAGGTTCTGTGCAATTAAAGTTTTGTTAGGTTTTTATCAAATTACTCTTTGCTTGTATATTAACCAATATTAAAAATTAAATTGTTAAATTAAATTCGCAGATAGTTAAGATGTTATTTTTTAAGAAGCATATTAACCCTTCTAGAACATGGGGTATGTAAATAAATGACAAGATATTATCTGGAGTTGAGGAATGATGCTCTGGGAATTTTATTGAATGTTACTTGTACATATTGAGTCAGTAACAGGCTATTGCAAAACTATAATTACCAAATATTTAAGGGTGGTGGAATTTTTGAACTTTTATTCTATGCCTTATTCTGAACATGGGAGATATGAATAGAGGTTCAGAGCATAGAGACTGTAGACCTGAGTTCAGCTGCTGCTTTGAGATCAAAATATTTGATTTTTTTGAACCTCAGATACTGTATTGGTAAATTGAGGCCAATGATCCTATTTTTAAAATTGTAGAATTAACTGTACAATAAATAATTATTCATGTTATTTTTATTCTTCTGTGACAGTGTCTGGGAGTGGGACCTGGGCATTGGTATTTTCTAAATATGTACCAGGTGAAGCAAATGTGCAGCCAGTGTTGGGAACCACTGGTCTACCATCTTCCCTGCTACTTGCATTGGTTCAGGAAACTCAAACCTAAATCTGTTAGCTTGTGCCATTCCCCAGGCTACAGAAATGGGTCGTGGTTGTTATAATCAACATCATCAGGGTAGCTCAAGACTTTTGTTTTGCGGATGTGGAAATGTTCTCAGTCTCATGTCTTGGTCATGAGGAAACCCTTCTGGGGATGAAGCTTACTTGAAGGAGGGTAGATCTGACAGATTTGAAGAGAAAAGAATTGGGGCCCCGTTAAACTATTCTTTACCCTTGGGCTTTTCAGCCAATAAATCCGCTTTATTATTTAATTGGTCTAAATGACTAAAATCATGTGACTAAAAACACCAATACACTCTATGCTGGTGGCTCCTAACTCAGAATCTTTGTCTTGGCTCCATCTCCTAGAGCTCCAAACCTAGTATCTACACTGACACCTGCACTTGGAGAAACCTCTAGATCCTCAAATTCAGCATGCCACCAAACCGAACGATCCTCCTGCCCACTTGCTCTTCCTCCAGCTCTTTGAGGATGGTGTGTTATAACAACGTGGTTGCCTAAGCCAGAAACCTGGCAGTTTTCGTGACTTCTCCCCCCTCATTCTTTACCTTTAAAGCAATCAAACTCTGTTGACTCCTCCTCTGAAATATCTCTTTGATCTACTCACTTCTGCTTATCCTTACTATATTGCTTTTCTAGGCCACTTTCATGTCTACCCTAGATTTTGCAACACCTGCTAACTACTCAACATTTATTCAGTTTTTTCCTCGTCCAGCCTCTTCCCCACACTGGATCAGTGATGTTTTAAAACACTCAAATCTGTGCTTGTCAATCCCCTGCCTAAATCTTTAAATTATTTTCATTTTATGGATTTAGGATATAATCCATGCTACTTAAAGTATCTTACAAAGCTCTTTAGGACATGAGCTCTTGCCAGCTTCTATGTCTCCATTTTTTTTTCTTTTTTGAGATGGGGTTTTTGCTATGTTGCCCAGGCTGGCCTTGAACTCCTGTGCTCAAGTGATCCTCTTGCCTCAGCTTCCTGAATAGCTAGGACTACAGGTGTATACCACTGCACCTGGCCCATGGCGCCATTTTTGTCTACTCTTGGAGTACATGCAGCTGAAAGCATCCTAACTCTTGTACTCTGCATTTTTGCTATACTGAAATAATTTCAGATCCAACTGAACCAAGCTTTTTCTTGCTTCCGTATATTCATAGGTATTGTTTCCTAAGTTTAAAACATTCTTCCCTACTTCTTCTCTCTCACCTGGCTAACTCAGGTTAATTGCCACTTCCTCTGGGTTAATTGTTGCTGTTCAGTGTTCCATCGCACCCTGTTCTGGTTCTTAATTATCTGTCTTCCTTTCTAGACAGATGTTCTGATTATCTCCTATTTACCCTCCTGGTGAAGGAGGGATTCCACCCCTAAATAGTATGAAATGCCTAAGCACAAGATGCCCAACACTGGGCAGAGATTGGCAGTAGTATATTAGTCACATGTACTCACCACCTTGGGGAGGAGGACACCATACACATAAAAGTTACGACCCAGAAGGAACCATGGGAGGCAGGCTTTGTAGTAACAGGAGGGTGGGGTACAGGTGGTCTGATTGGTAGGGATATTAGCCACATAAGGAGCCTTTACCTCTGGGCGTGGGAGCATATCTGGCGAGAGCAGGGGATGGCTCTCTGAGGCTTAAAAATGTCAAGATAGCACTTGAAAGTTTAGGTCTCACAATCCAACAGGAAACCATGAAAGAATTGACCAAAACTGCTTTACCTACCATCATATCCCTAGTCCTTTACACAGAGCCATGCTCATAGTAGGCATGCAACAAATAGTTGTTGAATGTCTCAGTAAATAAACAAGCAAAGAATCAATGATGTCTGAGGAGATTGATTCAAAATAACAACACCTCTTAAGAAATTGAATAGGAAGCAATGCCTCTTTCCTGTCAGGAAGGCGCTCACATCAACTTAGTTAAGAGAGATTTCTCAATGATCTTTCAGTTTTAGAACAGAGGAGCCAGATGTTCTTAAGGATATGTACATCACACTGTGGTAGCCCAATCTAATCTTTCTTCAGTAAGGTGCTAACTTTGCCTTGGTAGGTATTAATAGAAATATTCTACCTGCTGAGTGGGGATTTCTCCTTGAGCAGTATGCAAGGAGCATTCTTAATTTTCTGCCTTTCATTTTTCTGGATTCCATGTTGATCCAATCACCTTTTACATTTTCCATCTTCATTTTGACACATTCTATTGTATGCTACAATTTGTAAGTTAATAGATGATTTTGGCAAATTACAATGTTACAGAAATTCATTGTTAGATGAATCTTCTTAATCTTATTAGTAAGTAGTCTTCAGAGCACAATGTTGTGGGGTTATTTCCTACAAGCTGCTGATCCCATGCTTCCTTTTTCTTAAAGAGATTTTATTGAGCACTTGCTATGGTACAAATGAAGGCATTTCCTGATCTTACCCTTAGATGTTGGAGTTTGGACCTATAGGCTGAAACAGAGCATATGTTATAGGTACATCTTGCAAATAGTCATTTTTCACTTGTATATTTTCAAATGACTTTTTAAAAATATTTAAATTTTTTTTTCTTTTTAGAGTCAGGGTCTTGTTCAGTCACCTAGGCTGGAGTGCAGTAGTGTCATCATAATTCACTGCAGCCTCAAACTCCTGGGCTCAAATGATCCTCCTTGTCTCAGCCTCCCGAGTACCTGGGACTATAGGAACGCACTACCACACCTGGCTAATTTTTTGGTTTTTTTTGTAGAGACAGTGTCTGGCTATGTTGCTCAGGCTGGTCTTGAACTACTGGTTACAAGCTATCTTCCTGCCTTGGCCTCCCAAAGTGCTGGGATCATAGGCATAAGCTACCACCTATACTTTTTATTTTCTCACTTAGATTGTGATTAAAAACTTTCTTTGGGCTGGGAGTAGTGGCTCACGCCTGTAATCCTAGCTCTCTGGGAGGCCAAGGAGGGCGGACTGTTTGAGCTCAGGAGTTTGAAACCAGCCTGAGCAAGAGCGAGACCCCGTCTCTACTAAAAATAGAAAGAAATTAATCGGACAACTAAAAATATATAGAAAAAAATTAGCCGGGCATGGTGGCACATGCCTGTGGTCCCAGCTATTTGGGAGGCTGAGGCAGAAGGATCGCTTGAGCTCAGGAGGTTGAGGTTACTGTGAGCTAGGATGACGCCATGGCACTCTAGCCGGGGCAACAGAGTTAGACTCTGTCCAAAAAAAAAAAACAAAAACTTTCTTTGTCACAAGTCATGATGAAATGATGGGGTGTATACTACTACCTCTAAAATTGAGGTGTGCTACTCTTTGCTAATCATGTGTAGGAGAAAATAGTGGCCCAGAGAGGCAGGACTGGAGGTCTCCTTTTATGACAGAGGGTGTGGAGGTCACTGATAACTTAATGGGACCTCCCTTCTGTGCAGGTACTGGCTGATGATGCCAGTCTTTGTCAGAATTCAATTGAGACAAGAAACTTAGCCAAGGACTAGAAAGAATAATTATGACATTATTCTTTAATAATGGAGGTCCCCAGGCCTGAAGAATATCAAAATCAAAGAGTACCTTGAAAAGAATGTTAGTTTAGGAATTGGAGATTTTGAGCTTATACATCCATCATCTTTGGATGTAAGATTCCACCTTGTAGGTGAAAAGATGTTCCCTCGTATAGACTCTTGAGTGTGTAGTACTCAGGGTGTGGGTGGTGAGACCTGAGGATGAATAGGTAGAGGTGGGTTATAAACTTCAGGGTGCAGCCCTGCCATTCTCTCAGTTCCTGACCTTAGCAGTGGCAGAATCTAGCTGGAAGAATGCTTCATTCTGTCATAAAAGCTCCTTGAGAAAGACTGTACTGGTTGGCTTCTTTCTTTTTTTTTTTTGAGACAGAGTCTCACTCTGTCACCCTGGGTAGAGTGCCGTGGCATCGGCCTAGCTCATAGCAACCTGAAACTCCTGGGCTCAAGTGATCCTCCTGCCTCAGCCTCCAGAGCAGCTGGGACTACAAGCGCAACACCACGCCTGGCTAATTTTTTTCTATTTTTAGCGATTGTCAAAAAGAATCCATCTTGCATCACAGGGAACAATACAGTGTAGATGCCTTTATGCTGTGTCAGCAAAGAAAGACAAACTTCGAGACGAGTTCTCTTCTGATGCTTGTTTAATTCATGTGGTCTCCACCTATCCAGCTTCTTTACCTTGCCCTTTTGTTTCCAATGGTCCAGTATTGTTGGAATAGTAATGCCAAACCTTGCTGATAATTCATATGTAGGTTGAGATGGATTCACTTCCACTACAGCTTTCAGCTCATCATTATCCACCTTGGTCTCAGGTTGCCCACATGGCTCATTTTCAAGATTAAAATCACCAGAATGGAACTTCCCAAACCATCGATGTACTGTGTGTTTATTAGCCACGTCCTTCCCAAATACTTCATTGATATTTTGAGCTGTCTGCGCTGCATTGATTCCACGATGGAACTCACATTTGAAAATAGCACGAATTTTTGACTTATCCATGGTTTCACAAAAATTTCTCTAAAAAAAAAAATTTGAAAGATAATCACAAGCCAAATGTATGTTTTGAAGATTGAGAATGTACCTTCACAATACAAATAAAGTAAGAGGTGTCAGAGATATCAGCTGCCAAACTTAGTACTTAAGAAAATCGGACATTTCATACTTAATAATGTAAATGCATTAATAAGCATTTCCAAGGATACAAAGTCAGAATCTAAAAACCAATTGTATTTCTATATAACACTTAGGAATGTTCACATACTGCTGTTGGGAGTGTAGATTGATAGAACCACCTTGAAAAACGCAGTATCCACTAACGCTGAGCATATTCTTATTCTATGGTCAAACAGTTCCTCTTCTAGGTATATATCCAACAAGAGCACATGCATGTGTGCACCAAAAATCATGTGCATGAATTTTTGTGGCTGAATTATTTGTAAGAGCAAATAACTAGAAACAACCGAGATGTCCATCAACAGTAGAATGAATCCATAAATTGTGGCATGTTCACACAGAGAACATGATACAGCAATCAATAAACTACAGCTATTCACAACACGTGGGTGGAGGAATCTCACTAACATGAAAGAACCCTATCACAAAATAAAGCTCTAAAAACAGGCAAAATTCTGTGGTGCTAGAATCAGGATAGTGGGTACCTTTGGGGAGGTAGAATGTGATATTAGGGGGGCTTCAGAGGTGCTGGTGATGTTCTATTTCTTGACTGAGCTGAACACTTAAGATTTGTGTACTTTACTTATGTTATACTTAAATTATAAAAAGGTTAAAATAGGTAGAAGTTTATGTATTAAATTTTATATATCACTCCTTAAATTTTGAAGTAGTAGCACATGATTATTTTAAATGACACTCAGTTACCTTAGAATGCAGAGCTGCCTCAAAAAAAAAATAAAAAATAAAAATAAAGACACCTTCCACTCAGTCTCCTGCCTTTTGTGGGGGTGGTTCAATATATTTTTTGTCCTCTTACTTGTCATTTGCTTATGGAATTGTATTCTTAACAAAGTAGTACAGTATGCAATATAGCTTTTCTATATTTAAATGTATAGTTATTTTCTCTCATAGAACTTTTAAGATATCAAAATAATTAAGCTTAGAACTCTGTACATAACATGGTGTCTGTCTGTCTGTATCATCTGTATATACATAGGAAAAACTTGAAACATATAAGCCTTATGCAAACTTTTTTCTGAAAAGAGGATTTTCATTTCTACTTTTATATGTTTAATATTGTTTGAAATTTTTACAATGAGCCTGGATCACATTTTTAGTTCCAAAAGATATATTTAAGAATACTAAGTTAAAAGAAATATCTTAGTTATTTAAAATTTTATTTCCTAGAGCAAAAAAAAGTCTCAACCATTTTTTCTTTTTGTTGCTTACTTACAAAAAATGTATAAAACCAATCAGTTGAATATTATCAAGAAAACCTCCAATAATTTTGATCCTTTAAATTTCTACTTAATATAGTCATTTAAGTAAGGCATAAAAGTTTGATTTATGTGGTTGGGATTTTTCTCTTGTTCCTAATTTTCTGTATTAAGCAATATTACTTTTACAATGAAAAGTATTAAGGTAGGCAAGTCTTTATTATTTCCATCTTTGCTTAAGAGATTAATATGTTGTGGTTTTAAAGGATTTCCTCCACAATATTATTATTCTTTTGTTCCAGCTAGGAATGGAGTAGAGGCTATATAAAGGTTTTTTTTTTTTGTGAGATGTCTATTTTTCTAATAATATTATTCAGGATTGCTAAAAATACACACAATAGATCTTGAGGACAATGTAAACTGCTGTAATACAGTTCTTTGAGTCATACATTTTTCTTTGCAAAATCAGAGGCCTCTAAGTCACTAGTATGCTCACAAGGGTATATTAACCTCCCTCCTTTTTCTTCCCCAATTTTCTAACTGCATTTTTGAATTGTGTAATTGTATTTGTCCCTTGTATACATAAATATACAGAGTATTTTAAAATAAATTTTGTTTGGTGGCTGATTAGTGTTATACATTAGCATTGGTAGTGATAAGAGGTCACAAGTCTTGTAAACGTCACTGGAAATTAGGAAATTACTTAGAGATCATGCCTTTTTGACTAGATTCACTGTCAACTTGCAGCTTAGCTTTCGTCCTTCTCCACCCAGTGCTTCGAAGAATCTAATGTAGGTGAATGAAATCTGAAAATTTGAGTTTTTTTTTTTTAAATATATAAACCGAGTGTTGATATTTTTCAGACAATTAGGAGCTAACATGCACAGGCTTTGGTTATAGTTCTTTTGCTGCTGATTAGGTATTCCTCAGTGGTGATTAGTGACTGTACAAATGCAATCATTTGGTAGGGCTTAATCACTCATTTGATAGAGAAGTTAGTTACCCAGAAAGAGAAATTGAAGCTTGTATAACTTCCATTAATCTTTTTTTTGCTGTTTTTTTTTTTTTTTTTGAGACAGAGTCTCGCTCTGTTGCCCAGGCTCGAGTGCAGTGGCGTCATCATAGCTCACTGCAACCTCCAACTCCTGGAGCCAAGTGATCCTCCTGCCTCAGCCTCTCATGTAGCTGGAACTAGAGGTGCATGCCACGATACCCAGCTGATTGTTCTATTTTTTTTTTTGAGACAGAGTATCACTCTTTTGCCCGGGCTAGAGTGAGTGTCGTGGCGTCAACCTAGCTCACAGCAACCTCAAACTCCTGGGCTCAAGCGATCCTCCTGCCTCAGCCTCCCGAGTAGCTGGGACTACAGACATGCGCCACCATGCCCGGCTAATTTTTTCTATATATTTTTAGATGTCCAATTAATTTCTTTCTAATTTTAGTAGAGACGGAGTCTCGCTCTTGCTCAGGCTGGTCTCGAACTCCTGAGTTCAATCCGCCCGCCTCGGCTTCCCAGAGAGCTAGGATTACAGGCGTGAACCACCACACCCAGCCCAAAATGGCTTGATTTCCATACACCATGAATAAGTATCAGTACCAGAAGAAAAATTTATGATGGGCAACTCTCCAAAGGTAAATGCATCTATTAGTAATGAATGTGAAAGACCCAATGAGTAAATGCAACGTAGTAGGGAAGGAAGTATTTGATCACTTAACATTAAAACATCTTCTATATGTGAATAGCAAGTTTCTCTAAATGCTTTCTAAACAAGAATTTACCACCATTCTCTATTTTTGCTGAAGAAATTAAACCTAAGAGTTCACATGAGACCAAGCAAAATGAAAAGTTTAACAAATTATTTCGTGAATCCAATCAATGAAGAAAACTAAACTGGAAAATAAGCTGTCTTTATTTTCACCAGTGGCAGGTGCTTAAGAGCCTGAACAATTCAGATGATAGCCTGGCATGTTTTCTGAATTAATTTTTTATCTCTTTACTGTCTAATACATCAATCATCATAGTTATCATGAGGTCCCCTGTTCTCTCCCCCCACCTTCTCATGTCCTTTATATCTTTCGAAAGCACTGAGCACTGACATATTATGTATTTGATTATTTTTTCTGTCTTCCCCCACTAGAATATGAGTTCTACGTGACAGCCAAGGTTAGAGGTAGGTATAGTTACTGGAAAATTTTTCTCAATTAAAGATGTACTTTGGGGCATTATGTGTTTAAAGTCTATACCTAAATCCGATAGAGTAGAGGAATTTTAGAACTGATTAGAATTACTTTGGAATACCCACATTTGACAAGTACCATTGAAAAGGCATAGATTTTAGTTAAGAGCACCTTTAAATTTTATTAAAAATATCTTATATTTCAATATTTTCAATTTCTTTTTGTTCTAATACAATAAAAAAATCCAGATGATATTGTTAGATGTGTTTCTTATTTAATCTGGCCAAAAATTAAGTTTTGAAATGGAAATAATATAGATTGAAATTTTCATGTCGTGATAGTAAGACTTTTTCGAGGGGCCCACCTCCCAAGTCTGTGACGCAGGTACGTGCACATCCCAGGACAGGAGCTCATTGAGAAGCTGCAATAAATTTTTTTAAACTTTTCACAGTACTCTTTGGAAAACATTTAGACCCACACCCCTGGCCTCTGCCTTGCAATAGACTCTTTTCTTTCCCTAGAAGCAGCCTTGGGCAACTTCCTTTGATTTGCATGATTCTTTTGAGAGACTTTCTTACTTTAATTGACTAATTAAATTAAAGGCCACAGTATAGTTCTGGAAGTACTTTCCTTCTAAAAACAGCCTTTTGGCCTTTAAGTGTTCCAGAGAATGGTCGCCTTTACCACAGTGCCATGGGGCTTGGCACCTGCGGGCTCGGCCACATGCACAAGGTTTCTGTGAGTCTGAAATGGGCGGGGGAGATGGAAAGCCAAAACCTGGGAGTCTTTCCTGCCTCCCGGCTTATTGCTTTCCCGTGAGTGCCTTGGTGACGGCTGCCAGCTTGGTGAGTCCCAGCAAACCACACTTGGCTTTGAGTGGAAACAGTTCGTAGGTTTCGGTTGCTTGTCCTAACCAGTGGATCCTCTTTGCATATTAATGTGAGCCATAGACACTTAGATGAAATTGTAGGTGGAACTGACCTTTGTCAGGCTCAGAAGGAAAGGCAGTCTTCCAAGATTTCTAGAACTCAGCGCTACACATCCAGTTAGAAAGAACACATGAACAGCTGTACAGAGGCTGTGTGGTCCTCTCCCAGCTGAGAATCCTTCAAACAGCAAACTAGGTAAATGGCTGTGGTATTTATGGATGATGTTTATTGCACCAGTAGATGTGGACTAGGATAGTGGCCCGGGAGATTATCTTGCGGGATGGTGCAGTTGTAGCACAGCGCTGCACAGCTGACAGGGGACCTGCAGTGTCCTCCCCGAGGCCAGTGGCCTTCAGAGTGCAGAAGCCGGTCTGCTCTGATCCCTGCGCCAATGCGACGTAGAAGACGCCCAGCCCACTGCTACTGACACGCAGCGATTCTCTGGCGATGCCTCTTCTTGCTTCAGACCGCTGTTTGAATGTTTTGGTGGATGTGGTCCTTTCAGACAGTAAGTAGAGTCTTTCTCACAAGGAAAGACGTGGCTGGTAGTTGTTGGGAAAAGCTGCAGAGGCCACAGGACAAAGACTGCAGCCAGGAATTCACGGCCAGAGCGTCCGCCAGCTCTGACTGTGGCGAGCGCGTCACTGGACACCTCTTTTTGCTCTACTTGACCCTACTGGAAAATCAAGTTCACAGTCACTTTTGTTTCCTGGAAGGGTTGAACAGAAACTTATTTCTAAGTCTTTGATGGTAAAACTAACAATGAAATATTTTTCTAAGTAAATTTTTCTTTCTTTCCTCACTTTCTACCTACCGTAATGATAAAGATTGTGACAAAACTGTGACGACGCTACTGGTACCTCTCCCCTCGTTTCCATTGTCACTGGCATAATTCTTACTCAGAACCTCTCTTTGTTACCTAAGACCAGCATAATAGTTTAGTCACTTTTCCTTCCAATTCATGCTACACAATGGAGCAAGATGAATTTTCCTAAACAATACTATGGATGTAAAAAATAAAAACCCTGACAGATGTCTACTCCCTATCAAATTGAGTGAGGTGCCTTAGTTGTATATTAAAGACTTCAACACATCAAGCCTCCCAGCCCTCACTTCTTATATATCCATTATCCTTTCTTTATATTTCTGCCTTAACTCTACTTTTTGGAAGATGCCTGTGCTTTGGTCCAGGTTAGATTCAATCACTGGATCACATAAGTGTTTCAGGCAGGTCTGTGGGTATAGCTTGGAAGGTGCAGGAGCAGTTTGGAAGCTGCTGCACTTGTCCGGGCAGGTGAGGAGAAGGGCTTACACCTGGCAGCACGAGGAGCCATGCAGAAGAAAGCGATGCACTCAGGCGCCAAGAGAAAGGACTTCTAGAAAGAACAATATTTGATTAAGAGGAATAAATTAAATGTAAGAGAAACAAATTCTAGAATTCTACCTTTTATTTGAGCTGTCTCTTAAAAAATTTTTAGTTTTTAATTATGAGTACATAATCGTATATATTAATATTTATAGGATACATATGTTTGATACAGGCATCCAATGTGTATTAATCAAATCAAGGTAACTGGGGTATCCATCACCTCAAGCATTTGAGCTGTCTTTTAAAAATGTTTCTATGGCAGGCCTTTCGAAAAAGCATGACGTGGTAAGTCACGGGACTTTCAGTTTAAAATGGCACCTATACTATTTCATTTTAAACACCACTCAAATTAACATGATTTCATTTTTTCACTAATTCCCTACACCCAAGGTTTATCATCTTTTAACCACAGGCCTGTCGGATAATCCGATTTACTTCCTCAAAATATTATTACTACCTGAGTCAGCAGAAGACAAGTAACCGACACGGTGGATTTGCAGTTGACAATTATGCTAATCACTGTGTGCTTCTGACTGTGGAGCGCAGACGAAAACACATTCCCTGTGAAGTCATCTAAAGCAATATTGTGAGCACGATGCCTTTTCTTCGTGTCTGTTTTAGCAGACGCAGAATGATCTGTAAGATCTGCAAAAACACTAAACGCGGTGTTGCTATGCTGTGCTCCAGGATTAGAAGAGATGCTGTACAGTAAGTGCTCAGAAAGCTTTGTAACCCAATTAAACTATTCCTCAAAGTTTGAAAGTTGAAAATACCAATAGTGCCATTATAGAACAACAGGTGCAATTGTTACCAGTTCCATCCCAGAAACCCAGAAAAGACAATGGATAAAGGCATTTCTAGCTTGTTTGGACCATTGTTTTATTTATAAAAATAGTGTATGTGTGGGTAATTTGTTGTTGAATTCTTTGAAACCCTTATTTAGAAAAAAAATTTGATATACAGGCATTTACTTGGGAAACATAAGAGTTAGCAAAAAGTTAGGCTATGACTTGCTCCCTGAGTGAATGTGGTTCTGATTATCTCACAGGAGTCAGAAAATAAAGAACACTAGAGGCCAGGAATTCTGCAGTGAAAATTCTAAATATCTGGTGAAATGTGTCTTACAAATTAAATCCCAGACCCTTTTCAGAGTACTTAATACACTCTCAAGGGTGAAATGTGTTTGTTTTTAGCAAAGTAGATTAGCTTACATCTTGTGATGGGAAAAGTCTATGTAATACATCGTGTCCTTTAGCTCTCGTTTCGGGGCAGTTCGTTCGGGTTGTATCTTTTGGCCATAGTTGTGGATCTCAATTTTCTACCCTGTCTGAGTATTAAATCGTTTTCTGTCTGCTGTCAAGCTGTCTCTTTGGGTTCCCAGGCCCCCTCCTCTTTTTGTAAGCTACTCGCTTAGTTCTCAGGTCAGATTGAATTCATCTTTGGTTTTCTCTCTTTATCATGCACTTCGAAATCTAGCATTGCTTCATGTATCTGGCTGCTGAGTATGGCCTGTTTGAATCAAAAGATAAATTATTGGACTTTAAGCAATCGGGGTCGAATTTTGTACAAACCGCATGTTCAATGGGCAGTCCTGGATCTTTCCAAGCCCAGAGAAAGTGGAACTGGTATTTGCTTAAGAGAAAGGTTAGAATGGTAACTATTCCCAGTAGCTGAAGATGTGGAGGACAGGTCACCATGGACCAGCACCGTTGTCTGTACCACCACTTACGACACTCCTCCGCTTTCAGAAACCTGGAGAAAGGTGCCAGTCCCAGGCCAGCAGCCTGTTCCCATCAACCCTCCTGGATAGAGCCCCCCACTGAGCCAGGGCTTCCAGGCCCACTTTCATTCCTTCTCATGGCAAATGGTCCCACAGATGTTTCCTAGAGGGTTGTGGTGGCTAGAGATTGATTTCCTGGCTTACTGGGGTGCTAACATAGTATCCTCAAAATTATGTCATATGGATCATAGCCCTTATGCTTGTCTAAAAGAAACTCTACACTTGTTTGGAAGAGGACACATGTCTATATGGAATTACTTTGGCAATGGCCAGTATTCCTGCTTCCAAATCAAGGAAGGCAACTTCAAATACCAGAAGACAGGCTTTAGCATGATTCAGTCCCGCAAATGCAAGATCTCCATCACAAAGCAATGTTACGAAGCTCATCACAATATATGTTATAATGAATTCTGGCAGGCTAACTATTACAGTCTCCTGATGAAAAGTATGATAGTTTATCAAGACTATTTGGAATTCTAATCTTGTTCTCCCATCAGCTTGCCTAGCTTCCACGTGTGGGTAAGAATAGCTAACGCTCATATAGCAATTTACTTTCTGCCAGGCATTCTTACAAACACTTTACATATGTTAACTAATTTCATTTACTTCTCACAATCACCTATGACGTGAGTATGTTTATGATTCCCATGTCAAAGATGAGGAACTTTCTTCACAGAGAAGTGAATTGCCCAAATCCAATAGCGAGGACATGTTAAAGTCAGGATTTGAATCCATTAGTCTCAACCTGAGACTTAATTACTTCATTTTATTCTATCAGCTTTCTTTGGCCCAATTCAAACATTTATAAGTCATCAACGTAAACTCTTTTTAAAAAAGTTACAGGATTAATCTCAACAAAACAATCATCATTTCCACTTCGTTCACTGTTAGATTTTAAACAGTGGAGTTAATACTGTTGCTAGCCCAGTCAGTCTGTGGGGAAGCACTGCAGGGTAAGAATCTGCGGAGTGCGAGACCACAGCCAGCCAGGCCGTTTTGGGGGCTACTGCAGCTGAGATAAGAGCTGTGAAGAACCTGGAATTAGACAATACTATTAATATATAGTGGGAAAATTCCTAATATAGTCAGGAGTCAGCATCTGGTCTTCCTCTCTGCCTCACCACTCACCAGCAGGGTGTCCTTGCAGAGGCTACTTAGCCTCTCTGTGCCTCAGTGTCTTTATCTGCAAAATGGTGATAAGAGTAATAGAGTGACTGCCATACAGCAGTCACTCTATGATTGAATATTATTACTGCTAATATTACTAGACATGGACATGAAAGATAAAAAGGTGCAAAATGGCTCCCAATTTCTAACTTGAGTGACTCTGAAAACAGTGACGCCATTCACTGAGAACAAGTATAGAGAAAAAAAGAGACAGAAAATAAAAGAATAACCACATAGTAGAAAACATGCCTAATGGATGGGGCAAGATCCCAAAAGGAACTAGAGAGAGTAGCGTCAAGAGGAGGGCTCGGCCTTGAGCTGACGAGGGCTCAGTGAGGCGATGACAGAGGCAGCTACAGCTACCCGTGTTTCCAAGAAAGAGGAGGTTGGGGACGGTTGGTTCGTCTGGGCAGCCCTCGGGTTCCCAGATGGATGTTCCTGAGTGGGACACGATGCAATGGCAAGAACGCATTCATGAGAAAGCCAGCCTCAGTCAAGAAGGAAGGACGGCGTGAGGCTAGGGGTGTGCTGGAGCCCCCTGGGCTGGGATGGTGGAGGGACGAGAGCACTGGAGGCCTCAGTGAGCAGGTAGAGTGGGCACCAGAACATGAGAGAGATGGAAGGACAGACAGCAGTCATGGGAGAGTTTGTGTTTTCTGACTTTGAGTCAGAGTCGGGGGATTAAGGCACAGGTAAAGGTCAATAGACTCAATGGTGTCAAAGACCCTTGAGGCTGAAGTCTTGGCCAGATCTTCCCCACTTTTATACAAAGTATTCTGTTCAATGGTGCAACATGGGCTACAGAGGACGGTTGTGACCTAGGTACCAATGTCTTCAGCAACTGGGAGAATGACCAAGTCATAGAGCACTTCATTCCTGCAATAAGGAGGATTGAAGGTGGAAAGTTGGATGGCGTAAACTAAGACGGAACGCGGCCTCGCATAAAGACACAAGAACAGTTTCTGTACGTGGCACTGGGGAGCCCAAGGGGTACCAATCCCTCTTCAGAGCATTAGGTGGACCAGAAGATCTTCCCTCAGAGGATAGCAGAAAAGGAACAGTGTCAGGGTAGAGCCAGAAATTCTTTAAGAGTTGGAGGTAAAATTCAGTAAAAGGCTGGTGGAGTAAGAGAGGAATTTATTGTGAAAGGGAGCTCTCGGAAGTCACGTGTGGGAAATGAAAAGAATCAAAGCAGTGTGAGGAGCAAATGCAGTTGTCTGGGGGTAGGGGAAGGGAAGGGAGCAGCACAGAGAAAGTTCAGAATGTGCGCGGCGAGTTCCACAGTTTCCAGCGATCCGCTCTGGCCACAGCGTGGAGAGCAAGGCCAAAGCGGCGGAGAAGGTGGTGTAATTACAGAGCTCATTAATTATTATGAATACCTATCTAGATTGTTTATAAATAGCAATCTAGGTAGACAAAGCGAGCAATTGAGAAAGGTTGCAAGTGAGTTTTACCCGTAGCCAAGTGTAGTAGCTCTTCATCACACACGGAGGGGGATGTTCAAATACACCACGGCATTATTAGGGATAAATTAGGTTAATTTTGCAGCTCATTGCTAACATCTGGTATCCACATTCTACTGTAGTGTCAAGAAGTCTTGGAAGACTGGAGTAGGACTAATGGTAAATCGATTTAAGTCATTAGACTTGGAGTCTGACCCTCAACAAGTCAGCTAGAGATAATGGAAATTGATAATAAAATCTTGGTGGAAAAGAAACAAGAAATGCATTACTTTGCCTTTTCAAATAGTTTGCATGGACACTGTTTATTTTTCCCCCTAATTTTCCATTTGGCAGGGTCTAATGCATAAATAAGAAATTAGGTAGTTATTAATTACTGTTTTAATTAAAAAGAATACACTGGCTTTGCAGCTTTTTAGAATGAAAAAATGTAAACACTTTCATGGTTTTTGGTGATGTTTAAATGTTAAACTTGCAGTCTCATCTTTTTATTTTATCAGCAAAAAATAGCTAAACTGGCACTTTCTTCCGGGAATGCCTTTTTTCACAGCTCAAAAACACATGCTGTATGTGTCTAAAAAGCTTTTTGAATTAGGCACAAAGTTAAAACTTCATACCTCAAATTCCACTGCAGTCATATTCAAATATATTTATAATCATTTCATATACAATTCATGAGTAGAGCTACTATCTTTTCACAAAGATCTTCTCAGTAGTGTAACATTCATCAGATCAGCAGATTTGAGAATGAGAAAGAACTCTGCCTAGAACTGGGGCTTAAATGAAACAACTTTTAAAAGGATTAAAATGCAATACATTGGGGGACATGAACAAACAAGAAAGAGACCAGGGAATTTATAGTTGGCTGCCATGATCAGAAAAGGGATCTGGTAACATTTTTTCTTTGCTTTTACCACTAAATCCCAGAGAGAAGTATTTGATGCTTTGGATTTGTAGACATGATCTCAATTTTAAACTATTCTAGAACCCATTCTGCTGATCATAAACTACAGGGGTAAGCACTATTCATGTTTACCTAGTAATAGGAGAATTTATCTTCAAATTGTTGTGGGATTGGGAAATGGAGATTTTTCCCCCTACTCTATGGCCCTGTACAGTATATTATGAGCCACGAGGGATGAATCAAAATGAATTGTATCTTTTCTCCACTGTCTTAAGACTATTGCTACCTTTCTTTAATCTTGGAAGGGAAAGAATGCAGAGGTTACGAGCTATGTGCAATACACACATTAACCAAATAAAATCTTTCTTTTAAATTATATCATTTAAATATTGTAAAGTTAACTGAGAACCATGATGTGAAAATAACAAAACAACACTTTACTACCTTTATTCTTCTGTCTGATAAGCAACAGAATAGACATTGCCTAAAATGAAAGATTTCTACCGAAATTGGGCATGGGAGAGGAGGGAGGTGGCAGATTTTTGAATTTGAAAGTAGGCTTAATTGGAAAGTTTCCTGTGAGGATTGACCTAAAAATTGTTTTATTACATGTGCAAGGTAAATATGGTTATAGAAATTGTTGCATTGGATTCTGAGTCACGTTTTGAAATATGGACATAATGAGGAAAGTGTGTCTGTCTCACCGAATGAAGGTTGTGATACATGAACAAAAGAGAGCTTGCCAGCTATGGTCACCTTTCTCCACAGAACTGAGGTGCAGTTGCTCGGTGTCCTGAACCCTCCACGCTCTGACTTGCTCTCAGTTGTACCCACAGCTTCTTGGCTTCCCCAGGCACCATCCTCTGTCTTCCTGGATTCCTCTCTCCCAGGCTTTTCCTCCTGGCTTAGCAAACACAGCTGTAACCACCCCACTCTATTTCCTGCAGTCCCTCATTTCTCCATACCCATATTTGCAAAAACGAATTTCCATTAATCTCATCATACCCTCGTTTCTAAGAGTACCAGTATCCTAGCAATAGGAAAAACAAATTTCTAAAAATCCTGCACATTATACAGGAGTATTTTAGATTGAAATACACTTAAAATGTTTGTAGAAGTGCAGTCATAATAATTGTCATACCTTCTCAAAATGCACAAGCTATTTGTGCCGACTGAGTCCCAAACACCCCAAGCTGTGTTACAATATTGAAAGTCCTAGAAGTGCACAGCCCTAGGCCAAGCAATCTTAGACTGCAGATACTGGGACTCCCATCACCCCAAGGCAAATGAGCCAAGCCCCTGGCCAGCAATCTGCATCTAGCAACCTCAGACAGACCATTAAGACAAAACCTATGAGGGCTCCTCATCCCTCTTCGAGAGTCAGCTCCACAGTGATCTGCATCTGCTGGCTCATAACCCAGACCGCTAGCCCTCACTCTCCCCGCAAACACTTCTGATTAGACTTCGGGAACTGCCTTTCAAGAATGAGTGGTCTATATGCACCCTCCTCTTAGAGCTTCCTTTGATCTCCTTGATGTAACTGATCTTCAGCCTTTTTCTGAGGTAACTATTTCCCTGAATCTCTCGCTAGGATATCAGTTTATTCTCTCACACCTTAGTATTCCAAGAAGAGGAGGTCAGGTGGGTGTTCTCTGCTTTCCACTGATGCTTCCAATTGTTTTCCTGCTAGCCACTGTCTCTGGGGATTTGTACCACTCGACTCTACCACCCTCCTTCCCCTCCTCACTAATCCATCCACCGAGCTCTGAGCCTCTTATCAGAGACTTTGGAAGAGGGCTCATAACCTCACTCTCCACTCTCAATCCTGCTATTATCCTGGGTGGGATGACGATATCTCTTTCATAGCTCCTCAAGTGTCTCTCTCACGGATGACAAACTCTTCTCTTAGCTAGATTAGTTAGCTACTTCCACTGTGAGCTTTCTTTGAATACAGTAAGTAGACATCCTGAATTGGATGAAGTAATCTTATGGTTTTGCTGAAAGCACAGATTATGCGGTAAGAGAGACCTATGTTGGAATCCTGACACTATCACGAGTAATTGTTTTAGTTTGTTATTAATACAATTGGTGAACCTGTATGGACATATCACTATCATCTAAAGTCCATAGTTTACATTAGGGTTCACTCTTGGTGTTGTATTTTTATGTATGGGTTTGGACAAATGTATAATGATATGTATCCATTATTACAGTGGCATACAGAATAATTTCACTGCCCTAAAAATCCTCTGTGATCTCTCTGCTCATCCCTCTCCCAACCCCTAACCACTGGCAACCACTGATCTTTTTACTGTCTCCGTAGTTTGACCTTTTTCAGAATGTTATATAGTTAGAATCATAGAGTATGTGATCTATTCAGATTGGCTCCTTTCACTCAGTAATATGCATTCAAGGTCCATTCATTTCTTTCTGTATTTAGATAGCTCATGTCTTTTCAATGCTGAATGATATTTCATTGTGTAGATGTAGAAGAGTTTATCCATTCACTTACTAAATGGCATCTTGGTTGCGTCCACATTTTGGCAATTATGAATAAAGGTGCCATTAGAAACCTGTGTGCAAGATTTTGTGGAGACATAAGTTTTCCAATCCTTTGGGTAAATAGCAAGGAGCACAATTACTGTATTCTATGGTTAAGTATATGTTCAGTGTTGTAACAAACTGCCAAACTGTCTTCCAGAGTGGCTGTACCATTTGCATTCCCACCAGCAATACCATTGTGCTGACAGTTGACTTTTGTATATTAACATTGTACCATGCAACCTTGTTATAACTGCTCATTAGTTCCAGAAGGGATTTCATTTGTTGATTCTTTTAAATTTTCTACATTGATGATTATGTCATCTGCAAACAAACACAATTATAGTTCTTTCTTCCAAGCTATACACCTTTCAATTCGTTTCCCTGTCATATTGGACAAGGACATCAGGGCCTAGGAAACAGATTATAGGAACACTAGGGTTTGTGGTACTGGAGAGTGTATGTTCCACCCAAAAACACTCATGCTTAAAGCTTTTGAGAGTCCTTTGCTAGCCCAAGAAATCATGGCTACCAGTTTCACTTACTGGTATAGAGCTTCCTGTCCTCTGAAGAAATTGGATGGTGACCAGTATTGGTCCTCTCTTTTTATTCTTTCAATGCCCTCATACCACTTCTCACTCATCCTGTGTCTCCCCACGGCTTTGCACCTCATAGGTAACGTGCTATGCTCCTAAATGACTGCCTTTTCCTCTTTTCCCCAGGAAAGTCTCAGCCACTCAGTGCAATGATGTAAGCCTGCTGTCCCCAGCCCAGCTGTGGACTGGTACTGGTCCGTGGCCTGTTAGGAACCGGGCCGCACAGCAGATGGTGAGGGGCAAGCAAGTGAGAGCGAAGCTTCATCTGCATTTATAGCCGCTCCCCATCACTCCCATCACCACAGAAACTCTGCCTCCTGCCAGATCAGTGGCGGCATTAGATTCTCATAGGAGCATGAACCCTACTGTAAGCGGTGCATGCAAGGGGATCTAGATTGGGCGCTCCTTATGAGAATCTAATGCCTGATGATCTGCAGTGGAGCCGCGGCGGTGATGCTCGCTCTGGGGAGTGGCTGCAAATACAGATCATCATTAGCAGAGAGGTTTGACTGCACAATAAATGTAATGCCTTTGAATCATCCTGAAACCATCTCCCTTACCCCAGAGCTATGGAAAAACTGTCTTCCATGAAACCAGTCCCTGATGCCAAAAAGATTGGGGACTACTGATGTAAGCTATCAAAGCTGAATGTGAGCTAATTAAATGAAAACCCATGAAATTGGGAATTACCTATAACTTGTGATTTTCCCGAGAAGTTTTACATTAAAATGCCTGCAAAATGTAACTTCTGTGACTCTTTAGGGGGGAATTTCCTTAAGGAAATAGTTTTGTTGAAGGCACATAAACATTCTGTTACTTTGGCTTTGGTAAATTCAGCCCTACATTTTATTATAAAACTGAATATCTTTTTAGTTCTCGTATAAACAAGATTATACATCAAACATCCTACTAGCAGAGAAACCATTATAATAGGTTGAATTTAAGCAAAAACACTTCGGGACAAACTTGCGAATGCTGGTCTGTTGGCTATTTCATCACCACTGAAGGGCTCTGGCCGGCACGTACAGAAAGAGCAAAATCAAGAAGTGAAACAGAGTTAATTGTCCTAGAGACACAGCACTTCTCCCCTAGCCTTCCGAGACATCCCTCGCTAACCTGGGGGTATATAATGAGTTCAAGTGAGTCCAAACATGTGATCTTCACGTGGTCAGTTATTCATGGAAAAGTGAGCAAGCGCAAAATGACATGATCACTGGGTACCGTTGAAATAAATATCTGTCTGGATTGGCAACAGCTTTTAAAAACAAGCTGCATTTTACATCTCTCAGTGTAATAAAGATCACATCACAGCCAACATATTGTCAAAGCTCAAAAACAAACAAATGCACAGCACCCTTGCCAAGGCCTTTTCTCGGGTTTATTATTGCTGACAATAGAGCCAGTGTTGCGAGAGCCGTGCGAGCCGATCCGCACATGCCACGCTTTGTTCTCTGCCTGAACCTGCTCCTGCGTGACTTTGGGACTAATGCTATTTATTTTTGTTGTTATTATTCAACACACTTTGGCAGAAATGCACAAATTCTGTAATCATTTAGTCAGTCTCTGAAGTGCTTGTGAAATTCTTCCAGAATGGCAGGAAAAAATAACATTTCTGCACAAAGATTAAAACACCTACGTGACACATAGTTGACCTTGACAGTTTCTATTGTGGAGAAAGTTGTCGGGAATAATCAAGAGATGTAAGGTCTTGCCTAGACACAGGGACATGCGCAGACAAAGCAGTGTGACATGCTGGAGGTCAGGAAGTGCCATGGTGGATCTGAATCCCTCAGCAAGGCACTGTTTGAGCAGTCCTTGTGGCTGGCGCTGTGTGTGGTTCCGTGAGGACATACGAGGATGAACGAGACAAGGGCATCTCCTGACAGGGTCACGCCAGAGAGAGGGGAGTCATATTGAGACCCGGTGGAAGTGGAGGGAGACAAATGGAATGGAATCCAGATGGCCTAGGGTCTAGTCCAACCCCTGATGCTCGTGTAGGTCTCCTCACTCTGTGCCTCCATTCCTTACCGTTGGAGCCGTTACAACCAAATCTGGTGACAATCTCTACATTAAGTCAAATAGCGTGTTGAGTTTCCCCTGTGTGAGAGGATCTGGCTCAGCTAGGTCCAGGATTCCAAGTGATCCAGCTTCCTCCTAACTGCCACACACATTCCGTATCTACATGGAGCTCCCAGGTGTCTAATAATGAAACTTAGGTTGTGGTGGCTTTATTTAAGCATATACTATTTAGCAGATAGAATTGCTTTGCAAAGACACTTAGTTTTTAAAATCCCTTCAAATAGCGAGATCAATGATCTCTCTGTGGCAAACTGCAATACCTCATAGCTAATTCTGCACCAAAAATTTATTGTGATCATACCATTTTGAGTTGCAGAACCGCTGCTGTATTGTGACACGCAAGGCCTGGAAAAGTCGCTGCGTAACTCTCCAGATAATGGGCCACAAGTGTCTGACACCGGCGAGGGTGCAACTCCAAAGCCGCTTCTCCATTTCCAGGACTTGCAGGACAAGGCAGGACGTGAGCTGGAAACACGGCCCAGGATTACACTTTAGGAGTGATTAGCTGCTCTGCTCCCAAGTTCCCAGTAAGGCAGCCTGAAAGACACCGAGAAACATGCACTGCCAACGCTTCTGACTGAAAGTGGGACCAGAAATCCAATGGTGTGCGGGAATCTGGGAGAAATTCGCAGTAACCAAAAGACAGGAGGTGCTAACGGGCCTCTCTGAGAAACCAGAGGGATCTCGTAGCTGGTGTGCAGACTGCGGCCAGGCCGCCGCTCGGAAATGGAAGAGCAGCCCTGAGGCCGGCACTGTGCTGTGGGTGTAAGTCTGGGATTGGAGAGGCGGTGAGGCCTCCAGAGCACAGAAATGCTTCCACTCGCGCCGGTGCTTTTCCTCTTGCACCCGTTCCAGACCGTGGCTCGCGGAGAGAGCTGAGGGCGGAGGAGGAGGGTTCGTGGTGAGACGCTGCCTTTTGGGAAGCGTGGCCTCTGCCAGCCAAGCCGAGACCTGCAGAGCACTGAGAGCGGCGCGTTCTGTCCCGGCCCGTCCAGGAGGAGTTTGCCGGCCTCTGGTACACACTCCAGCTGGCGCGATTTGAGGAGGGGTCCCTACAGAATGAGAGCATGGGGACGGGGGAGCAGGACAAAAAGCAGAACAGGAGCAGGATAGGGCACTCAGGACCCTGATGACAACCAAAACAAAACAAATGTCATCTGCTCTGCAATTTTGTCATGGTTCAGCAAACCCAATCCACAAGTAGCGATCACCCAATCTTTCTATCTATAATTCTTCGTAATGTTTTATCTGATTCATCTTCATTTTAAGATATAAAATAAATATAGGACTGTTCTTCAAATGCCGAAACCTTTTTTGTTTTTGAGTTG
>CAUYSK010008298.1:0-18149 GCA_963575035.1 Avahi laniger
ATACCATGGAGTACTATTCAGCTTTAAGAAACAATGGTGATATAGCACCTCTTGTATTCTCCTGGATGGAGCTGGAACTCATTCTATTACCTGCTTCTCTTGTTCCTCTGTAATGCGCTCCTTACTCAGCAGTGGAAGTGATAACTTAAAAGTGTAAATCTGATTAAGTCATTTCCTGGTTTGAATTCCAAATCTGTCACTTTCTAACTGACCATGGGAAAGTTACTTTACTTTTCGGTGCCTCCATTTCCTCCTCTATAAGGACATTCATAGTGCTTTCCTCACAGGATTGTTTTGAACATTAAATGAGTGAATGCATGAAAAATGTTTAAATGGATGCCTGACTTTAGTAAACTAGCTATCATTTTATTGACAAAAGCGTTTTTTCCCCAAATTTCCTGTGACACCCAACTCAGGCAGCAGCTAGGATATTTTATGTTTATTGCTTCAGGGAAAAAAAATGGCATCAAAGAAAAGAGAAAAGGTCTTTTGAAATTCTTGGCAGAAGAATTCCTTTGAGATGACATAAGACATTTTGAGTTTCAAAGGTTTCAGGGCATAAAGTTTATACTTGTAAACAAATTATTTGGGGGAAAAAAAAAGTGAAAAAGCATAATGCCCAACCCTACATTAGATAAAAGTTCTCTGTTCAGGAAAGAGTCAAAGAGAACCCTGAGAAAAAGCCCCAGGCCTTGTCCCCACCTGCTAGGCTAAATTCAGGGAAGGAAAAACACAAGTCTAGGTATGTTTGGGAACTCTTAGAACAATGAGAGATCCTGTGTCCTAAATAGGACCTGAGACAGTTGTAAAACCCCAATATTTTCTGAGCTCAGCATGCTGTGAGGATAAGGAAATAGAGAAAGCTGCATGTCATATCTTAACAGAAGGAGACAAGAGATGCTGGGTTGGTAGTCTGTTTTCAGTTCTTGGTGTGCTCTTGGCCAAAGAATGACCAGACACACACTGAAAGCAATGTAAGCATGGAACAAAGTTTATTGAGGAAGAGCAAGATAGGTTTATAGAGCAAGAGTAAGATACATTCACAACAGATGACAAACAGGCCCGTCATAACAAGAGGCCCTGGTTAAGGTCTGGGGTCCTATTTTTTATTGTCTGGATTGGGCCTTCCACACCACTGAAACACTTCAATGGACAGTTAATGATGTCATAATTAGCCTTAGGTTACTCTAGGTCATTTTCCAGACTCTATGGTGTCTGGGCTGTATGGCCCATGGGCTGCGGAATTCCTGCATTCTTTTGCAGATTGGCAGGTGTTCCTCCTTCCCCCAGGTGTTGCAATTGCTCAGAGCAGGGTCAAGGTGGGGCAGTACCAAGACAGTTTGTCTGCCCTTGTCCTTCTTCCCCAGGTGTGGCAATTTCTTAAGGCAGCACCAAGGCACAGTACCTGCTTTTGTCCCTAAGAGAGCCAGATTTTCCTGTCTACCTAACATAAAGACCCTCTAAAGTTCCCCTCATCCCTGGGCTACCGTAAGAAAGCAACCAAATATGCCCTGTGTGTCTCCATGGGGACACAAACAGAGAGAAGAAAAGGGACATCTTCCAAGTCCCTGTGGTTAAAGTGAGGGACAAGAAGCAGCAGTCTGCATGGGACATAATCAAGGATCAGATGGAAAGAAATAAGCCTCAAGAGATGCCAACGTGGAGAAGTGGAATTGACCACACCACTGTCCCCTCTCCCAAATACCTTGGCATGATATAAGACCCCCTCCCTGGATGACTAAGATCATCACATATTTTATGCTTCGCTAAAGGAGGTCTCAAAAAATTAAGTCCAGCTGTGGAAACATAAAACTATCTACATGTCGTAAATGCTTTCCTGTTGCTCTACATTGCAAGCTTCTCACCTTAGCTTACAAGCACTGCTTGACCAGGCTCCTGTTTCTAACCTTGTCTGGCACCATTTTATTTTTCTTTGTCAGTACATGCCAGCCACACACGCCTCCTTTCTCTTTTGAGAACTGGGAAAACTCTTTTCCCAAAGTATTGGTGACTCCTGTGCTCTTAAAAGGATTAGATCATTCTAAGCCTTAGGATATCATCAACAATGTCTTCTCCTCAAAGAAGCCTTTTCTGACTTAAAGTAAACTTCTTCATGTGTTCTCCATTTCATCATATTAATTTCATTCATAGTACTCAACACTTGTTTATTTACTCATTAGTTTACTTACTAGAATTTTTTAATCTCCATGAGGCCTGGAATCTTTTCCATCTTGTTCTTTACAATGTCTTCAGCATCTAGTACATTTCCAGGCATAGAGTATGCACTCAATAAATATTTGTTAAATGAATGAGTGAGTTGTTTTCCTTCATCCAACAACAGTACAGAAGTTCACACTGTAGTAATAGTGACTTAATATTTTATTCTTTTCATTTGTAAAAAATTATTTTGAAAAGAAACCTTAAAGGATATTTTCTATCCCAAATATATAAAGTATATTATGTGTTCAGAGATCCCCAAGGCCACCTTCTGATTCAATGATTCACTAGAAAAACTCATAGCACCCAGCAAAGCTATTGTACTCACAGATACAGTTTAGTAAAAAGATACAGATTAAAATCTGCAATGTGGAAACATAATATAAGTGGTGAATTTTCAAATAAAAGAAAAATCAAAGTGAATCTCTGGAGGCCTAAGGTAAAAGAAAAAGTTGTTCATGGGCCCATAACTTGCAACCAATCTCATACACTGTGTTGCACCAAGAACATGGGCATGATCCAAAATAAATCTTTGCTACTAGAAATTTATTGTTTATCTAATGTTAGTCCAAAAAGAATTTGACACAAGTTATTTTTAATAATACAATCAATATAGAAGTAAAACGTGCATAAGCCAATGATACAGCATATAGTACTGGGAATATTGGGCGAATTTCAAGAACCCTGAAGGACATTCACTAACCCCAGTGTAGATGAAGCTGGGGACTCATTTGGAATCAGAAATTTGAGGTAAACAAAGACTTCTATCTGCCTGCCCTTGTGTCCCTTCCTCAGAGACATAGATCTATAATATCCAGATGACAAGAAAGTTCTCTACATGTAGAAATTCTGTTTGAAAATAACCAACACTATTTTACAATTCATTCCTTTACGCCTCCACTCTCATGTTTTATATTTCTTTGTCCATCCTTTTAGCTCCATTAAATGCCATATAGATGAAAGTATAAGAGAAACCAACAGTACATTATGGTTTGGAGTATAAAGTTAATATTAGGAGGCAAGAGAAATGTTAAAAGTTATATAAATGCCACAAGGAAAAAACTGGAGACTCTTTCAAACTGTTCCTGAATAAATTCTCTTATATATAAGATAATTAAGAAGAGAGTAAGGATAATCCTTGATCTGGAAGGGTTACATTCAGCAGATGTCCACTAATACTCTCACTTTGAGGAGAAGATGAATTGATCAACCAGCCTGAGATCTAAAAGGAAGCATCAAATACTAATGATGACAAAAGTAGTAAATAGATTCTATCTTACTAATTGGTAATTACAGCAAATGACCGTCAAGGACCTTCTTCTCCTCTTCCAACTACCCTAACATCCCCTTCGACTACATTACTCCCACTCGTTTCATAGGATTTACCTCCTCTTGAATGAATAACTTAACACCACAAACTAGACCTTGGACTAGAAAGATATCTGGATTATTTCTTCTTTTTGTTTTTTAAAGTGAATTAAATAAGAAAGAAATGTTATGAGTCAAAATGCATCAGTAAAATATAAAGCTGTGTGTCCACCTATAAGGTGTGGACTTTGCACTGCAGATATCTGAATTGATATGGAAGACAAAAGTGAAATGCTTCCCTAAGGTCAAAGAAGAATAACTAAAAGAGGAAAACTATAAAAAAGAGTTGATAGAAGTAAAAGAGAGAGAGCAAGTTTCAATCTATTAATAATTGGTATGGGGGGGGTAAATCCACAACTAAAGGACAAGGAGAGCACTGTAGGAGGCAGGAGAGCACTTTAGCCCACACTTGGATGAGGCAAAGACATAAAGTGTAACCATAATGTTTGTACCCTCATAATACCCTGAAATAAAAAATAAATAAATAAAATAAATAATAATTGGTATTGTTAAAGAGCAGGACAAAATAAATAAAGCAGAAAAAACAAAGGTACAATTGTATAAAAACTGCCCTGAATTTTTAGATCTAGGTCTGAGAAGTCTACACAGAGATCACTCTGAGCAGTTGTGAGGCCATACTCTGGTGTCCGCCCTCCAGAAAGTAGTCAACAAAAACTTGGGCAATAAATGTAGAATCACTGCAAGGTCTCTGGCCTATAAGAAGAGCTCAAATATGTCTTGATTCTCAAGCTCATTAAAAAATTTCATTAAAAATCAGATAAAAATTCATCATATCTGCCTGGGTAGTCTTGAACATATAGTGTCATGAGAGAGGAATCAATGTCAGAAGCAAAAGGTGGTTAATGGGTACAAAATACAGTTAGATAGAGGGAATGAGTTCATAAGTTCTAGTATTTGATAATTCAGTAGGGAAAGTATAGTTAACAATAATTTTTTGTATATTTTAAATTAGCCAAAAGAGAAGAACTGTAACATTCTCAATGCAAAGAAAAATGTATGAGGTTATATATAATCTAATTACCCTGATAATTGTATGCATGTATCAAAATACATGTACCCCCAAAATATGTACCACTATATATCAATAAAAAATTTTAAAAAGCAAAAGGATGAGATTATTTTAAAGCACTTAATAAGGGTCAGAGAATATAATAAAGCATCAGTACATAGTTGATCATCATCATGCTCATCACAGCTCTCTGAAAATGCTCTCACATCACAACAGAAAAATGATGAGATAAGTTTGCAAGTCATAAATAGAAGGCTGCCATCCATCTTCAGTTCTAAAGATCTCTTCAAGGTCCAAAGGGTATTTGGGACAAAGGGCAAATGTTTCAAGACAGTTACTGTCATAAATGTGGTTTATCTGAGAAAAAATAACTTCTTTGGTTGTACTGATGTTATTAACCAAAAAAAAAACCCTCAGGCTGACCTATGATACCCCTGCAATACAAAATGGCAAAGATATTGAGGCACGATCTACATCAATTTAAGGGTAAAAAGTTGTGACCTGAAATCCTGCTCCCAACCAAGTTAATATCAATGTGCAAAAACAAAAGATATTGTGGGATGTTCAAGCCTTTAGAGAGTATACAACTCATATGCCCTTCCTAAAATATAAAATTTATTTCAAAACGTTTCCTAGAGGAGGTGGTAAGTCAAATCAAAGTACTTTAGAGTGAAAATATCATGGCATTAAAGAAAAATTCCTAACCAAGACAAGAAATTAAAAAAAGAAGAAATAAAAATAAAGAAGCTAAATTCCCAGTATTTACAGATTAAATTATCGTCTTTCTGAAAAGCCCAGCATGATTAATAGAAAAATTATTTGAATAGATAGCTCACTAGAGGAGTCAGTTTAAATAACATATTTCCACTCCTTTCTTTTACACCTGAAATAACAAGTTTTAAAAATAAGGGAAAAATAACCATTCCCAACATAAGAAAGTCTATCAGATGCCTGGAAATAGCAGAGCAACAAAAATATGAAAGCTATATGTATAAAATATAAATGCTAACTTGAAATGGAGAATTATTCCATGTTCCTTAATGGAAAGGCTGAAGGAAATACAGATGAACTCTTAAATAAACTTAGAGAATGAAAACTTTTCTAAGCATAGCTCTGCAGGCAGCAACCACAAAGGAAAGCACTTAAATATACAACAGTATTAAAATTTTTAATATCTATACATCCCAAAACCCTATAAACAAAAGATACACACCAAACTTGGAATAAATACTTGCAACCTACATGACCGGCAAACAGATAATAGCCTTAAATGTATAAAGAGCACATAAAATTCAATATAAAAGTGCATATTCCAATAGAATAATGGGTAAGAATATCAATAAACCATCTACAATAGATAAAAGTAAATGGCAATCATGAAAAATTATTCAAGCATATGGGTTTTCTGGGGGAGAAAGTTGAGCCAAAGTTCTTTCTCTTTATGATCCTCATCACCCTCCCAACAAGAATGAGGCAAATTATAAAAATTTTATTGGGCCGGGCGCGGTGGTTCACGCCTGTAATCCTAGCACTCTGGGAGGCCAAGGCAGGTGGATCATTTGAGCTCAGGAGTTGAAGACCAGCCTGAGCAAGAGTGAGACCTCGTCTCTACAAAAAATAGAAAGAAACTGGCCAAACAACTAAAAATAGAAAAAATAAGCCGGGCATGGTGGCGTATACCTGTAGTCCCAGCTACTCAGGAGGCTGAGGCAGTAGGATTGCTTGAATCCAGGAGTTTGAGGTTGCTGTGAGGTAGGCTGGTGCCACGGCACTCTGGCCCAGGCAAGAGAGGGAGACTCTGTCTCAAAAAAAAAAAAAAATTTTATTGCATTCCCAAGGAAGAGGACCACAGTAATTCCAACAGTACTACACAACCAAAAAGATTGATCTTTCAAATGATTAAAATGTCTACCAAATATGAATATCATGCCTTTTCTACTTTCTTTTTGATTGGTATGTGTGTTAAGCTATATCCACATGACAAAGAGAACCAGCTGCCCAGACTGTGTGTATGTGTTTGTTACGTGCCCGTGTGTATCACTCTCAGTTTGGACACACTCATTTGTAGGAGTCTCACAAAAATACGTATAGCTTGAGACCTGCCTCCCCTAATAGCATACGAAACTATATGATGTTATAGATACATATTAGTTGAATAGACAGATAATGTGACATTTTGCTAAGGTAGGAGGATCGACAGACAGCATGATACAGAAAAAAATATATGTAGATAGAATGGCTGACTGATTAAATTACTGATATCACAAAGTCTGAAAAGGTATGCACCAAAATGTCAACAACGCCATGTTTCTGCCTGATGCTGTCATTCCTCCATCATCCTAGCTCTGTTTCATACATGGATCCTCTTATACATCCCATAGTTGTTCCAATCTCATTATTTTGTTAAAATGGTTCTTTATATCCAGTGTACTATGCTATTGGCACCTGATTTTCTTAAATGGTCTTCAGTATATGTAGGAAATTCTGGAACTTTATAGTGATAACTACTGTTTGTTAAACTTTTACTATGTTCCAACAATTGAACCACTTATTTTAAATAATGAATTTATCTATTGATTACAGCTACCCACTGAGGTCGGTGCTAATATTATAGACCTCATTTTTATGCAAACGAGTGAACTGAGGTTCAGAGAAGTTAAATAACTCTAGATTATAAGAACGGAGACAGGATTTGAGCCAACGTATTTCTGATTTCAAAGTGCATGCATTGTTTAACCTGTACAGTGATCATTCTTCCCTTTTCTTTCTATCAGTCTATTACCTTAGAATGGCTTTCTTCTCTCTGTATACTCTCTCCATGTGCTTATAGTAACGTGACTAATGTGTCATATACAGTAATGGTGTTAGACAAAAAGAAAGCAACTTATATTATAGAATGAATATTAACTGTAAAAGTGCCCATCATTAAATAGATGTCACTAATCCATATTCTTTCCTGAGCTACAGTATCATGTAGTAAAAAGCCTAGGGGTGCATGTGTAAAAAAGATGTTTGTTAATCATCTATGTTACTATGAACTAAACACTGTGCAGGTGTGGGTATGTAATCTAGGTAAGAGCAGAGTGGTCTTTTCACTCATGGAGCTCACAGTTGGATGGCTGTCTATTTTTCGCCCACCTATGTTTTACATATATTTTGATAGCATTCATTATATATCTCTATTATAGTAACTTATATATTACAATAGACATTAATTCATTTGTGAATTTTTTGGAGGACAGAAACAATGCCTTATCCAGCTTTGTTTACTCTCAAAGCCTAACATAATGCTTGATACAAGGATCTATTCAATACTTAAGTATTGATGTTTTTACATTCTCCAGCCAAAGCATCTAATAAGATAAAAGATCATATCACAGGCATGGATACTGTCAGTGTAACCAATCTCCCTCACATCCCCAGCTTTGGGTAGAAAATGAGGCTATGTGACTTTTAACAATAAAATTAATATGACTTCAAACCTCCATTTTGCCACTCTGAAAAAGCCCTTGGTGAATTCCTGAGGCGTGACCTTCCAGAAAAATATATCTTCTTGTTATCACTTTATACCAATTGTCTTCAAACAGGCAACTACAGAACTCCCTACGGCTGCGGAGTCTCAGTCAATGCACAGCAAGTTTCTAATTCTCCAAACACAGCTGTGGCTGTTATCAATACATTGCCAAGACAGTGGCCAGAGCATCAGTACTGGTGGCACTAAGACATCACAATAGCGCATGAGTCATCCAAGCACTTCACAGGAGGTGGGAAGTAGAATCTTCTATTGCACTCATCAATGCTGTTTCTCTCCATTTCTGCAACAATTTCACTATGGTTCAGTGGAAGAAAAATAGAGACAGCTGCTCCTCTCGGTATACAACTCAGCAACGAGCACCCCATGCCATCAGCCTCAGATCTCACAGCTCTCCTCAGTTAGATATTGATAATCAATCAGTCATCCAACACATGCCAAGGAGCCAACAGCTGAGTCAGAGAGTGAAGGAATTTAGAAAGGACTGTAGTTAAAGAAAACTTTCATGAAATTTCACCTCTTTCTCTTTAAAAAATATCTAGTTCCCATAGACTCAACACTGCACACAACTCTAGGGATTTTGGTAAAGTGTCCCCCCGTTTTGCCAGAATATATAATGTAATTCTCCCTGGATAAGTTTTTCCTAATGAATTGCAAAAAAAAGAAATCCTTTGGATAAATTTAACCACAAATATTCACCCATAGAAAGGTCTGTGTTTGAGTAATTAGGTTAACCATGTTCAGACTAGTTTTTTGTTACATGAAAGCGGATATCATCTATCTCTTTTAAAACTATTATAAAATTTTCAAACTATAACGCATTTTAACTTTTTACATTATTATGTGTTAACTCTTCTGATTATAAAAGTAATACATGTTCAATATAAAAAATGTGGAAAATAGAAAAAAGCCAAAAAATGTAAAATTATTCATGATCTTACAACTTAAAGATAGCAACTCAAACTCTTGATATATTCCTTTCCCATCTATAAGGTTAACTACCACCAATACTAACATTTTCCTACTGCTCTAATAAACTGTTAGGGTAGGATAGACAGGTTTGATTTCTAAGAGCATTTGAAGAGCTTCCTGGAATTAATGGGAGGATGTATCTTAAGGGAGGAAGGAACTACAACCAACTAGCTCTACTAACAGAGCCAGTGATCAGCAGAGAGAGAGAGACACCAGGTCTGGCATAAAGGTACAATCAGATTGTCTTATGGTTCAGCGTCAGTGGACTTGCAAGAAGCAGGATGCTACAAATGAATGACGGAAGACGACCTTGTCCAAGATCTCAGGAAAGTATTGGGGATTCAAGGCTGTTCTGTTTTGATTCCTTTCTAGTTCACAGCAACACAATAAAGCATTCTCTTCATTTCAGCAAGAACAGGTATAGCTGTGGCATATACCTTTGGTAGTGATGGTTCCAGAACCACTAAGAAGCACTGATACCTCTGCAGCACAGGGTACTCCAGAGAATATAAAAGAGGCCTTTGTGGGTAGGAGCAGTGTCCTATTGGGCAGCGAAGGAAAGAATCAGAGAAATACAGAGTTTGCACAGACTGTCAAAATACATGATGTCTATTGATATAATAGTAAGAAAAAGTATTTTTACTCTCCTCTTAGAAAGAGCCATTTTGTTTATAGAAGGGCAACCCAGGGCATGCTACTAACAACTAAGAAAATAAGAGAATGCTAAATTGCTTTGCATTACAAAGAATTTAAAATTGTCTACACATATCTATAGAAAAATAAGAGCTGTTCAGAGAAGGACAATGATGAGATCTGGAGAAAAGAGCAAAGATACTGGCAGGAAGCAACTGTGCAGGTAAAAGAACAGCCTATAAGAAATGCCGAGTGGAAGAAATGGCTAAGGGACATCAAGAAGAGATGCCGTTATTTTATTTGAGGTTGCAAGCCTGATGTGCTATAACCCTTCTCCACTGCCCTCAAACATTAAATGCAAGTGGTCTGCTACACACAAATGCCTTGTGTTAATGATGCTTAGGAAAAATCAAAGTATGCTCCACATTTTAATGTAGTGAAATGAAGAACAGCAGAAGGCAAGATATCAGAGTTCTGGAGGAACAGGATTTGAAGAGAAGGCAACTATGACAATATAAACTTTCAGGGAGTAGGAAAAAATTATCTTATAAATTATCATATATTATCATAAAATATATTAATATAAAAATATATAACAGAATTTGAGAAATGTTTATTTAAAGTATGTCAACATAATTTAAGTACTTTTCTATCTTCCATTTTTATAGCTACAAATAATTCCATAATAATGTGATTACAAATTTAAGTTTTTGCTTTTAGCTATCTCCTATTGTAAACCCAGAGGTCATTTTCAGGGTTTCACTATTATACCAAATGTCGCAATCATAGACATGTGCATATTTGAAGACATCTCTGAGTTTTTTCTATAAAACTATTTCTTAGAGTGGAATTAAAAAGTCTAAGAGTATGAAGGTTTTTCAAGCTTTTGATGCGTATTGATGAAATGTCCTCATAAAGAATTATATCAGCTTGCCTTTCTGCCAGCAGAGTATGAGAGCATCAAATTCCTTTAATGTAACAAATAAATACTTGACATATTAGACCTAATATTGAAGAGGGAGCTAGTGTAATTAAACAATGAGAATTTATCTCAATCTCAAAAAGTTAATATTGATCATAGAAAGGGGTGGTAAGTACAAACACCTGACCAAGGCAGCGTCACTAAACTTTTTTTCTCACATTCAGTATTTTAATTTAATTTTCTAGTGGACAATTTACACATCTCCCTCACCCTTTCCTTTAAGTTAGTGTGACAATTTTCCATAATAAACTACTTAAAGAGAAGCTTTGGTCAAGAATGGAATGAAATAGCCAAAAAAAAAAAAAAAAAATCACTGCTGCTTTTAAAAAACCAACACTTTCACCAATTTTATACTCAAACAAAACCACACACTATTTGCACGATATGTGTTTTCAGTGTTTCCTTGGGGCTGGCTTTCCTCACCATCCAATGGCAGAGCTGTGGTCAGCCACCGTTTGTTGTGCGGGATGGCAGAGGCTCACTCAGCTTCACATTATCCGGAGGCCCTGGATAGAAGACTCTAAGGTCTTGAAAAAGGTGGGAAGAAGACAGATCACTACTGAGGCCTGTCCATCCTGGAGCTTTCCCCATGGTACTATGCTACTCCCCGCTCTTTCTTGGTTGAGGTGCAGGAACTCGTCCCCCCAGATCTGGCCCCACCCAGACTCTCCAGGACGAGGCTGTCCTCCAGGCCATGCGCTCATTGTCCCCATCACCCTAACCCACAGGCTCTGGGCACAGCCCTCACTCCTCTGTGTTCTTAGGGCACGTACTTCCTCCCTGTGTCACTGGCCCACGTACCTTGCCTCCTCACTACGCTCTACATGCCCCAGTGGCAGGCCCTCCTATGCTCCTGCAGGCCACACGGCAGCCAGCCTGGTACAGGGATCAAAAACTAAAGGGTTGAGCTGTAGCTGCCCAGGTGGTGATCATTACACAGGAATGGAGAAGTCCAGGACATAAAGATGGGAAGGTGAAAGTAGGGGGGAGACTTCAGAGGAAGACTGTTTCTCCGAAAAGTATGTTGGTGGCTTTTCTACACTAAGTATTTGACCCAAGGCAAGGGGAATCAAACATCATGGAAATACATAGGTGGTGGCAAAACTGTGTAAATGATGGCCTATTTTGGAGGTTAACAAGTAGGTGAAGTGAACTCAGAGCCACAGGGAGGAGCCGTTTTTCTCTTACAAGTACTTCTCCTCCTCCCTAGTTCCTGTCTCACCCACCATCTGCCAATGCCCAGCTAGAGCGGGTGGAGTCCTCCTGGATTTGTCCCTCATTGTCAAGAACCTTCCGTTTAGCCTCCTCAATCTCTCTCCAGTCCAGAACCTCCTGGCCTCACCTCCTGCCACTGCAGGGGTTCACATCCTCATCCCTTGTTCACTGGACTCAGGAGCTCTGCCTGGATCCCACAGTAGCCCTGTGAAGCCCATCCAGCTACAGCCCGGTGCCTTTCTACTTAAGTTCTGAAACAGCTCCAGCTGTCTGCAGACAATGCCCAGTGTCCTCTCCGTGGCCATGCCATGGCTCTTTTTTCTAGTTACACCTTGTGCTTCTGTTGGAGCCACACCATGGGCAGTGCTGGGGACGCAGCATGTGCTCCCTGAACCCTAGGCTGCTCTGTTTGTGCTGCCCTTGCAGCCTGGGATGCGCACCTCTGCTTCCTCAGCTCATGGTCCCCCCACCCTCCCCAACCCCATCGAAGCTCGAGATACACGTCAGGTATAACCTCTTCCCTGCAGCGGTGCAGCCCATGCACCCACCACATCCCTCTGTGTGAAAACGGAGGCACTGCCTTCTCTTCTGGAGCCCCGTCTAGCACCCCCACACAGCCTCAGGGCCTACCTCTCTCTTCTACCAGACAAGCCCCTCAGGGGCTCCTTCATCTTCATATCCTCAGTGCCCAGCACCCTGCCTGGCACCCAGGAGACACTTAGTGAACATTGAACAAATTGATTACAGTAAACCGTAACTATATATATATATATAGTTAAACTTAGGCTGGTGCTGCCCAACACAGGGCCTGCTTCAAAAACAGCACTCAGTTTATCCTCAATGAGTAAATGGACATCTAGAAGTATGTATTCCAACTCATTGAGAATGTGTGTTTCCCTTCTGCTGATGACTTACAGGTTTTAAAGAGAACTATAGTCTAATGTTCTACATTTCTGATGTATACTGGATTTGACATTTTGCTTCAAGAAATGAGACATTCTTCTCACAAGAGTTTTAACACAAACAAGATTTGTTCTGAAAGGTAGAAAATACCTTGAAATCCCAAATTGTCATGGCTCCATCGATGCCGGTAGTGCAAAATTTGCGACAGTCTTGCTTGTCCACCTCATAAATAGACACTTGACTGAAGAAAAGCAAAACAAAGGAGATTGTAAGGTATTATCGCAGAAGTGAGTCCAATCTTCCTGACTAATAGTGTAAGAGCAGCTTAAGGAAATGAATTATCTTTCAACTCCTGAATATTAACTTGTCCATCACCATTAGGCTACAGCAGCTGGCTCAGAAAATATCCAAAAACATTTTATTACTAAATTTTATTACTAGATGTCCAGAAAAGACAAGACTGAAAGGGGAAAATGTTAAGAACCTGCATTAATCAGAGTGACTTAGAGAAGCAGGGATGACCCAGCCCACACGGCATGCAAATGCCTGGGAGCAGGTTGTGGGCAGGACAGCAATGACGGAAACAATGTGTGTGTTTTTAAAAAAAAAAACTGGAGGCGTGATGAAGCCTGACTTAAATCCAACTGGCTCCAAACAAAATCTCCCAAATCACCCTCCAAGATAGCCAGTGCATATAAGCTGAGAGCCCTTCCTGCATTTAAAATTAATCATTATAAATGTTTGCAGCAGACATACCACCAGATTCCAACCAAGCCAAGCAGAGGAACAGAGAAATGAAACAACTTGTCTTAGTCTAATTATCTGGAAGGCTTTCAAGACAATCAATTCCAAAGCTCAGACAATATTTTTCTTTCTCCTCAAATGTCTAAAATTTATCTCTCTGGAGAATGGCAAACCATAGCACGCACTGCCTATTTTTATACAGCCTATGAACTAAGAATGGCCTTTACATTTTTAAATGGTTAGAAAAAAAATTAAAAGAATCTCATGATGTGAAATCCAGATTTCAGTGTCCATAAAGTTTTACTGGAACATAGCCACGTCATTCATTTACATATTGTCTATTTGTTGCTTCTGTGACAGGACAGCAGAGTAGTTATGACAGAAACTCTATGGCCCCCTCAAAGCCTAAAATATTTACTATCTTGTCCCTTACAGAAAAAGTTAGCTGACACAGCTCTACGGCAAAGAACACCTAATTTCTGCAAAGAAAAGTAGACCATCCAATTGGCAAGGACTTGTCTTTATTTTTCATCTAAAGTTTCAGAGAGGTGATGAGAACTGTTTCCTTTCTGACACATAGTCTGCATGGAAGCTTGGACAGAGAAACCTGAAAGGTGTAGAGAAATGGTAAATTTTGCTATGCTTTCAAATTCTTATTTTTCTTTTCTTTTCTTTCTTTTTTTGCAACAACCCATTCCAAGTGAAAGGTTCTTACTTTGTAATAGAGCACAGACATTTTCAACCTATTTTAAGTCCAACTGTCCCTTCCACTAAATAGAGAAAAGCACAACCTGCATTTCATAATAATTCTCTCAAAGAGAAAGTCTAGAGGTTTCCATTATTCCTCCTGCCATCAACACCACAATAAAAGTCTTCCAACACAAAAGGTCTAGTCAAAAAGACAAAATCCCATGGTACTCAGAACATAATAATTTATAATATCAAGAATATATTCTTTCTTATTGATATTAAAAAAATATTACATTATTCCTCTAGATTTAAAAAACAAATCAAGCTTTCTAGATAAAATGTAATTCTATTGTCTATTGTCTTATATAATCACATATACCTGGTGAAAAACCAGCCAAGAGACTCCTCGGCTTTGTCATAATGATGATGATAAATTGTTTCTATAATTAAATCATCTTCCTGCTTGTATACATTACTTGAAATGATAGCTAGAGTTACCTTTTCAAACAGGGTGTATCTGCCCTTCGCTAGCAGAGGAACGTGGCACTCAGGAAGGCCACCCTTGGTTCTCAATCGAGCTGTTGATAAGGTGAGCCCTGGAAAGAGGCTGCCCCCATAGGGCCCCACTTCAAAATCTGCGACAGGATCCACACCCCTCCCACTGGATACCTTGTGCATCCAGTGAAGGACAGAGTGACTCTATCATGAGGTGAAAATAAGAGCCCGCAGTCGGGAAGATACAGACTTCTCTCTGTGCTCGTTCCTAAGGGGATACCTAGGCCTGCAGTGCATAAAGTTTTGTAGGGACCCAGTCAGGAAACAATGAGGGGAAAGAGGGCATCTTGGTCACCTAACCACTTCTCCACATATGGCACCTACGTGATGCTATTCTGGTGCAGCGTCTCCAAGGCTGTATTGCGGTCCTCAGTTGTAGCCCTCTTGTCCATGTTGCGGAAACGTTCCATGGCAGACATGTTGCGCTGGATGCTCTGTTTTGGAATGTCTAACTTGGAGACAAAGGTCAAGCAGCCGCGGTCATCATAGTTAAAGAGCATTGGGCAGCAGTCATGGCCCTGAAACAAGATATCAGTCAGCCCCTGGAGGGCACGCTGCCCACTTACCACCTCTTCAGCAGAATGTTCACCATTACAGGTACCTCTTACTCTTATAAGCTCTATTTCTTCTAAAAGCCTTTTCTACTTTGTGCTAGTGTAACAGAGCATGCATTGTTCCTGGTCTGGAGAATCACAGACAGTGCCCCACAATGAAGAATGAAGAGAAATACTTACAGCAGCCACAACGCTGTTCTCGGAGACAAACGATACACTCAGGAGTGGCAGGAACTCTGTTTTCAGAGTTGAGACCCTAAACACAAGAACCTTTGTTACCCCGAGATGAAACGGACCATGCAGCTTCTTTATAGACACAGAAGACCACAAAGGACCCATTCTCACAGGACTTCTTCAGTATCAACGAACACTTATGTTTAAAAGGAGCCCCATGACCTCAACTTGTAGGAATCTCAAGCATGAGGCGGCCCTGAGGTGACCTTCAGAAACTGAGGCCTTCAGCTCTCTGTGGCCTGTGCTCCGCTCCCTTCTGAGGTCCCTCCCAATTGCTGGTCCCCAGGAAACGCTTGTTCTTCCATCTTCCTTGCCCCTGCACCCTTCTGCCCCCAGTGCAGGCTCTGCTCCTCTTGCTTATCCAAAGTCACTCCAGCCTTTGGAAGCTGATGATGGGATCACCTCCATGAAGCGTTCTTGGACCACTCAGCCTAAAGGCGCTTCTCCCTTCTCTTACCTCCTCTAGTTCTGCTCTTACTGTCACTATCACTCATTGAGTGAACGCCCTACGCTGTAATCCTTTCCTCACCTGTGCTCACCAGGGCTCCTAGAGGGCTGTGATCACACAGATATTTACCAGCAGCCAGGCACTGTGTGAGGGCCTAGAGCTACCAAGACGAACAAAACCCAGTCTTAGTCAGCCAGGCGTTCATACTTGAATGGGCCGTGTCTATGTGAGCAGGCGTGTGTGTGTGCGAGTGCAAAGTAGTTATTTACTCCTGCACCTGGCAAAGAGGTTCCACAGATATGCCTGGGGCAGACATACTGGTAGATAAATTAGGAGTGCCTAACTTCGAGCAAAAGGTGACACATTTTAAAAGCTAACTGTATGTCTCAGGAGACCCCTTAATAAAGTTGGTACTGGATTAAAGAACACATCATCTTCAGCCCTTACTGTGGTATACATGACTTTTACTACATGAAATATTTATGTTGGAGAAGGGGAAGGGTGTAGTGAAGGATATAAGCTAACTTGCAGGGCTAGAAAAGGCAAATAAGAAGTCAGTAAGAGGGTAGACAGGGACTTGTAATAAGCATGTGCTAAAAACTTACTATGTGTTACAATAAATCATATAAAAATCAAATAACACTAGCATTAAAATATTATTGAATATCAAAAAGCAAATTATTGTTCAAAATGTATAACATGGCCAGTGTGGTGACTCATGCCTGTAATCCTAGCACTCTGGCAGGCTGAGGCAGAAGGACTGCTTGAGGCCAGGAGTTCGATCTCAGCCTGAGCAAGAGCAAGACCCTGTCTCTAGCAAAAATAGAAAAAATTAGCCAGGCATGACAGTACATGTCTGTAGTCCCACCTGCTCAGGAAGCTGAGGGAGGAGGACCGCTTGAGCCCAAGAATTTGAGGTTGCAGGGAGCTATGATGATGCCACCACACTCTAGGCCAGGCAACAAAGTAAGACTCTGTCTCAAAAAAAAAAAAAAAAATATATAACATAATCCGATTTATCTTAAAAATGAAAAGATATTTAAGTGCCTATATAAGCACAGAAATCTTCTGAAAGACTACATTTATAATGGAGGGAAGATTTTTTTTAAAAAATAAAATTAACCAAAAAAACCCCATATTTAATCCAAATAGGGGAAAAAAAAAATCATCTCTGAAATGTCATGTTGTTGTGACATTTGGTGACCCTTACTCCTTCTGCTGCACCTTACTCCCTGACCTGATAGGTCGTAAGTGTCACCCAATGTGAGTTTAAGAATGAGTTACCTTTAGCTGCTAATGGAAAAGGATTCACCAAGAAAGAACAAAAATTTATAAGAGGAAAAGGATTCTAATCTTCTCTCTTCCTCTACCATATAATGAGCAGAATGAATTCTGCTGTCTGACAAGATGCTTTAAGGTTGAGCAGGTGCCCCACTCACAAAGGAGTCACCACAATTTGAGTTCTTCCAGCATACAAGAGACGTCGCATCAAGGGTTTTTAAATGTTACTAAATGGAAGTCCCAAATTAATGGAGTCATTGTTCATTGACTATCCAGACTAAGAACATATCTTCTATTTAATTTAAGGCCAGTGGATGACATTTATATGTTGCAAGGAATTCAGAGTTAACAGACCAGATTGGCCATTTTGAAGGGACTTCTTGTCAGCAGGAAACCAGGACGGTTCTTCAAAGGAATCACTATCAGTACTTCCATTAAGATATATTTCCAGAAGTAAGGCCTAACTCTTTAAAAATTTCCCAAACAGACCATTTAAACCTATCTGTAACTGTAAGGGCTGCCTTGCAGTTCTGGTTGGGGTTTCTATGCTCATGTCCTGTACTTACACCCCGGGAAAGGCAGCCTTACCCCAGCTGGTGGGAGATCCTACCCGCTGCTCCCCACCTTTCAAACAAAAGGCAAAATACTCACTGCACGCTTTTCGAGGCATCAGCAACAGATACAGTGCTGTCGTGACTGACCCAGGCCAGGCGGCTCCCACTGGCGGAGAAGCTGACCCCATGGACCCAGCCGCCTGTGCCACTGCCCCCAAACTCTGACATCAGCTGACC
>CAUYSK010008302.1:0-30030 GCA_963575035.1 Avahi laniger
TAGTCCCAGCTACTTGGGAGGCTGAGACAGTAGGATTGCTGGAGCCCAGGAGTTTGAGGTTGCTGTGAGCTAGGCTGATGCCACGGCACTCGCCCCAGGCAAGAGAGTGAGATTCTGTCTCAAAAAAAAAAAAAAAAAAAATTGTTATTAAATGTCCTTAGAAAGTGAGGGCCCAGAGGCTGAAGGGACCTCATTGTAGAGTTGGGGTGACAGCTGTCTCGCCCACACCGAGGCAAGTGAGCACACCTGCGGGCAGGGCGCTGCTGGGGTCAGTGCTTCTGATCTCGGGATTTTATGCTTTTATTTCCTCCACTGTGTGGTCATGACTGTGACCTACCTTGGACTCAATGGGGCACATGAACAGTGACTCTAAGCCTGTCTGACTATTCACAGATGCTGCCACCTTTTCCCCAAGAAATGCCAGTCATATACACTTTTGACAGCTCCTCTTCTCTCTTAACTGTGGACATCACCAAGTTCTTTAGCAACTGGCAAAGGGAAGTTCTGTAATCCAGTTGCTAAAATCGCCAAGAGGGCCTGGTATGTAGCCCTTTATTAACAGCTACTAAATGACTGGGTTAATTAATGGTGGGAGGGGAGTTGAGGAACAGATGGACAAAGGCAGTGGGCTGACTGCACTCAGCTGCTTTACCTGGAAGCGCCCTAGACCGTAAAGCCCTAAATTCTGCAGACACAAGACATACACGGGATTTCTTTGGGAACAGAACGATGATATGACAAGAAGGTCTTTTCAAATCAGTCCTCTCAGAGAGGATGGGGAAGCCTGGGCCCTCAGCCCAGACCACCAGGGACCTCGGGGCCTCCAGCTCCCAGGGGGCAGGCTTTAAACTTGAGGCAGGTCCCCTCCCCCTCAGAACATTCATACTATTGGGTTTGTCCATATTTGCCCGACAAAGCCCACGTTCAGGGGACTCCCAGCCTCTGCCTTCATCTGACTAGCAGTGTAGACCAAAGCAGGTGACGAAAGTACAGACTTGTCCAGTCTTTCCTGACTGTTCTCTGGGGCCAGCTTCGGAGACAAGGAGCTGCCTCTTTTGGGAGGGGAAGGGCCTCTGTGCTCGCCTGGGGCCTGTACGAGAACTTACAGGATGTGTCTTGAAAAACCACTGCTCTAATTCACACGACGATACAAACTTGCCCCAGAATCTCAAAAGAACCTCTATTAATATTCACGTACCTGTGGAGAAGAGAAAATAGCTGGTCTCAAGTGTCTTGTCTTCTCAAAATGGGGATTTGGGCAGATGTAGGGAGGTTGCCCCGCCCTGCCCGCTTCCGGAGGGAGAAACGCATCTAAACGGAGACGCTGCCTTCATCTGTTTGCGGCCAGCCTGGAATGGGAAGACATGGTTCTGTTCAGTTTTTCTTTTTTCCAGGCCTTTTGTCATTCTTGTCCCCAGTGGAGACAGGGTTAAAGAAACCAAATTATGTAGGCATTTATTTTAGCAAATGCAGTGAAAAAAATACTCGACCACAACGAAAAGCTCTTCCTTGTCACCATTAGACTGCAACTGGGTTCCCAGGGTTCTCTCCCCAGAATGTACTCACACACATGTAAGCACAAAAATATGGCACATGGCTTCACGGACTGGGGGCCCCAGGTTGAGAGTTCCTGCTCCCGAGGTAAGTAGAGAAGGATTTTTCAACAGTAACTTAGGGCAGCTGAGATGAAATGGAGCCAGCAGCTTGGTTTGGAATCTTAGATCTTTCGGGTCCCTGTCTTACATCAGAGAGTTGTTAAGCTACGTGGTGATCTGTTGGGACTCAAGACATCACCCAAAAGTATGGCTGTAGGAGATCAGAAATATGCCCCCCCCCAAAATACACCTCTCTGGTATATTTTGAGCTGGTTATTCTGAGAAACTGTAGGCACCGGAGTAAGCTATGAAAAGCTGTCTTTTTTGTTAAAGAAACTTACATCTATAAAGAAAATTTACATTAGTAAAATCATCTGTATCAGAAAGAGGGCTGCTCCAAAACAGCTTTTTTTACCTGAGAGACTTTTAATCTCCCTAACAAGACCACCTCCATTCACCATGCATTTCCTGCCCTCCCCTCCAGCCCACCCCATCCCCGAGAAGCCCCAAGCCCTTTTCCCTTCTGTAGATCAGGATGCTATATAAGCTCCAGACATCTGGTCTTTCTTCGAGTCTCATATTTTATGGGATTCCTGTGCATATATATGTAAGTCAACATAGTTTTTCTCCTGTTAATCTGTCATATGGCAATTTAATTCATAGCCCAGCCAAAGAACCTAGAAGGGCAGAAGGAAGCCCTTTTCTCTTCTCCTGCAGATCTCTGGCTCCTTTCTCATATTTAATCAAAAAACGATAGAAGCCCTGTACTCATGAGTGGCGACAGGGAGCTGGGCTGTTTTACTGGGAACCCCTGTGTTTTTAGAGCTTTCCTCTGGGGCTGGTCACAGCCCCCAGGTTCCTGCAGACAGCGCTCCTCGGGCTGCTGGACTCCTGGGAGCTTCGTGGAGGAAGAGGGTGGGAGCTGCCCTGCTCATTAGATAAACTTTCCCTCAACTGTACCAGCTTCTCATCAGTCCAGAGACCCTGTGCTTTAATGTCTTCATCAGGTATAACTCCAGCTTCTGCTGGGCAGGTGAAAGGGGAAACCGCCCCAGCAAGGAATGCGTGTGCGTTTGTGTGTATGTGTATTGTAAGACCTAAAACCTCATGTGCTGCAGTTTTAGAGCCTCACAGAGCCCCCAAAACCTACCCATGAGGTCCCCTGCTCTGGCTAGCTGTGCCCTACCACCCCCAAGCTGGAAAGGCCCCCCACCCGGCCGTTCCCCTCTCCTCCAGACCAGCTCCACCCTATCCCGTCCTCAACCTAGTAGGTTTCACCTCCTCGCCAGCTGTGGAATTAGTCAAACAAACCAATCCCATCCTCCCCTGGGAACCAGGGGACCTCATCCTCTTGTTACTACAAAGCCCGCCTCCCTCAGCATCCCAGGTTCACTCTGCTCCCAAGGGCATCCCCCGCGTGGCCCTGCATGGTGTGTGGTGTCCTCCTCCCCCAGGCTGAGAGTGCATGTGGCTGAGGAACTGTCGCCATCTCCTCAGTGCGGTGCTGAGTGCTGGGTGTTCAGCCATCCCATACTGTTAGGGCAGAGGCTCTCCCCTCGCTAACAGGGTGCATTGCGGGCAATGAGGACAGAGCGTGTGTATGTGTGTACGTGTGCCTGTGTGTCTGTGTGTCGGCTTGCACGTGCGTGTGCCTAGGGGTCTAACAGCTCCTTAAACGGCCTTCGATTCATTTCTCTATTGTTAGCACCTCCCTCCTCTAGAGGAAAGATCCAATGACTGCTGGGTCGACTGCCGGGAGCTGGGTTCTGGCTCCATCCCGCATCCTGGCCCAAGTGCCTTTTCTATACTTCAGTTTCCTCATCTGAAAAACGAGGGTAGTAACGGTAGAGGGTTATCGTGGTGAGTAAATGAGAAACTACACGCAAAAGGCTCATGCCGGTGTCTTATTAAAGATGCTGGATTGAACACGAGCATTTCTGCTTCCTTCTGAACCCCAATAAAACGATAGCAAGGACTCTTTTCAAAAAAGCTTATTATCCCAGAAGGACATAAGAACAAGAGACAGGAGATCGTAGCAACACAATTTTGGATGCGGGAAAGTGGAAAATTGGATGGTAACTAACTCAGCAGAGTCAAGAAACCGTGGGGAGGATGAAATATGGTAAACCTCAGAGACGTTGCAGGCTTGGTTCCAGACAACCGCCATAAATTGAATATTGCAATAAAGTGAGTCACACTAATGTTTTGGTTTCCCAGTACATACAAGTTATGTTTATGCTATGCTGTAGTCTGTTGAGTGTACAATAGCATTGTCTGAAAAACAACGTACATATCTTGATAAAAAATACTTCATTGCTAAAAAAAAATGCTAACGATCATCTATCTGAACCTTCAGTGAGTTATAATCTTTTTGCTGGTGGAGAGTCTTTCCTCGATGTTGATGGCTGCTGACTGATCAGGGTGGTGGTTGCTGAAGATTGGGGTGGCTGTGGCAGTTTCTTAAAATAGGACAATGATGCTTGCTGCATCGATTGACTCTTCCTTTCAGGAAAGATTTCTCTATAGAATGCTGTATATGCTGTTTGACAGCATTTTACCTACAGTAGAACTTCTTTCGGAATTGGAGGCAACCCTCTCAAACCCTACTGCTGCTTTATCAACTAAGATCATGTGACACTCTACATCCTTTGTTGTCATCTCAACAATGTTCACAACAGCTTCACCAGGAGCAGATTCCATCTCAAGAAACCACTTTCTTTGCTTGTCCGTATGCAGCAACTCCTCACTCATCCAAATTTTATCAAGAGACTGCAGCATTTCAGTCCCATTTGCAGGCTCCTTTTCTAATTTAGTTCTCTTGCTAGTTCCACCACATCTGCAGTGACTTCCTTCACATAAAGGTTGGAATCAACTTCTTCCAAACTCCTGTGAATATGATATTTTGACCTCTTCCCATGAATCGCAGATCTTTTTAATGGCGTCTAGAATGGTAAATCCTTTGCAGAAGGTTTTCAGTTTACTTTGCCCAGATCCATCAGAGGAATCCCTATCTATTTCATATCCTTATTAAATGTATTTCTTAAATAATAAGAGTTGAATGTCAAAATGACTCCTTGATCTATGTATGAGCTGCAGAATGGATGCTGTGTTAGCAGGCATGACAACAACATGAGTCCCCTTGTACATCGCCATCAGAGCTCTTAGTGACTCCATGCATTGTCAATGAGCAGTAATATTTTGAAAGGAATCTTTTTCTGGGAAGTAGATCTCCACAGCGGGCTTAAAATATTCAGAAAACCATGCTGTAAACAGATGTGCTTTCATCCAGGCTTTGTTGTTCCATTTATAAAGCACAGGCAGAGTAGACTCAGCATAATTCTTAAGGGCCCAGGATTTTCAGAATGGTCAATGAGCACTGGTTTCGACTTAAAGTCACCAGCTGCATTAGCCCCTACAAGAGAGTCAGTCTGTCCTTTGAAGTTGGAAGCCAGGCATTGACTTCTCCTCTCTAGCTATAATGGTCTTGGATGGTGCTTTCTCCCAGTACAAGACTGTTTTGTCTACACTGAAAATCTGTTGTGTAGTACAGCCATCATCATCGATTATCTCAGCTGCAATTTCTGGATAATTTACTGCAGCTTCTCCATCAGCACTTGCGCTTGACCTTGCACTTTTATGTTATGAAAACGGCTTCTTAAACCTCATGAAACAACCTCTGCTAGCTTTAAACTTTTCTTCTGCAGCTTCCTCATCTCTCTCAGCCTTCATAGAATTGAAGAGAGAGAATTAGAGTCTTGCTCTGGGTTAGCCTTTGGCTTAAGGGAATGTTGTGTCTGGTTTAATCTTTTATCCAGACCACTGAAATGAGCTTCATATCAGTAATAGACTGTTTCACTTTCTTATCATTCAGTTGTTCACTGGAGTAGCACTTTTAATTTCCTTCGAGAATTCCTTTTGCATTCACAACTTGGCTAACTTTGGCACAAGAGGCCTAGCTTTTGGCCCATCTCAGCTTTCGACATGTCTTCCTCACTAAGCTTAATCAAGTCTAGCTTTTAATTTTAAGTGAGAGACACATGACTCTTCCTTTTACTTGAACACTTAGAGGCCATTATCAGGTTACTAACTGGCCCAATTTTAATATTGTTGTGTCTCACGGAATAGGGAAGCCTGAAGAGAGGGAGAGAGACCGGGAAATGGCCAGTGAGTGGAACAGTAAGAACACACATGTTTATCGATTAAGTGCGCCAGCTCACATAGGCACAGTTCATGGGACCCCAAAACAACGGTAATAGTAACATCAAAGGTCACTGATCACAGATCACCATAACAGATATAACAAGAATTAAAAATTTGAACTGTTGTGAGAATCCCCAACATATGACACATAGACATGAAGTGAGCACATGCTATTGAAAAAAATGACACAATAGATTTGCTCTACCTGGATCGCCACAAACCTTCAATTTGTAAAAAACACAGTATTCGTAACATGCCATGAAACAAAGGCTGCCTGTAAGTTAATACGTGTTAAGCACCCAGAACAGTCAAATACAGGGAAACCGTTTTGGAGGGTTTTAGGCTGGGAGAAACAGAAAATACTTTCGAGAGAATGAGGTAAATCCACAGACTTCCTAAAGAAAAGAACTGATGGCAGGCAGTTGGTACTGCCTGGGAACGGCAGGCGAACACATGTGAATGAGGCTGATTTATTCCTTCCTGAAAGCAAGTTGTGAATCACACAGGTTCGGGAGTGAGAAAGGGATCATCTTAATATAAACAGCCAAAGGGAATAAGTCATACATTTAAATTATATAAAGCTTGAGCACCGTTCCACGGTGAGGGGAGGGGAGGATTTCAAGCAGTGCACCCCTAAATCCAATCTGGAGTCGACACTGACATGTGTGGCTGCTGAGGCCCTGCCGGCACACCCCAAATTTCCATGCACAATCTCAGGCACTGCTTTAAGCGCTGGGAAGACAGCGATGAACAAAAGTCCCTGCAGAGGGTGCAGGGTCCACATACTGTTTTAACTTTGGATGGAGGGAACCAAGGGTACTGGGGGCTTGGGAGAGAGTAGGAAGGGAAGGGTTTCACTCAGCAAGGAAGGGAGGCTAAAGTCACTGGTTCAAACTGTCCAGTTTGGACAATACTCTTGCTCAGAGCTCATGCTGCCTCTCAAACAGGAATTTGTCCTGGAGCCCATGCAGTTTCCGAGAAGAAACCATACAGAGCCATCTTGTGGTGGAAAAAAGACACACAGGTTTTACCCTGAAGACTTTATTGGATTTTATATGATGTTAGCAGGTGTAAATACATCTGCATGCTATTGTACCCTCGAGTCCTCCCATATGGTCCGGCAGCATTTTAAAGTGGTCAGCAAATGTTTACAGCAATCTATACTTGTCCCACTAACACGTTTACCACAGGTAATTAACTTAACTACCTGATAAAAATGTAATTGGCGTGTTGTAACACCGGCTATTGTCGGAAAAGACTTTGACTGACAGTTACTTACGTACCCTTCTTGGTCATCTTTATAGGCATAAAATCAAATCCAAATTTGATCATTATTTTGTGATTTGATTAAAGTAAATGGCCAAATTGGGTAATCATCATCCAGAAAGGTTTATTATTTGCCTCAATTATGTGGTTTGGATTTTTATATTGTTAGGACATAATAAGAAATTAGTCTGATTGCTCTGGGATAGCGCCAAATGCTGTGCAGCCACACCCTCCCTGTCAAGGATAAACCTAATTCGTCAGAGATGGTTCCACGGGGCCACGGAACACCAATTTGTATGTTTCAGGGATTCACGTTGCCTCTCCTGGAAGCATCTGTCGTTTCATCTGAGCCTTTTATCACATTGCAAACAGCAACAACACATTCTGAGTTCCACGAAAACATGGACAGCATCCTCACCCAGCACAAGGGAGAGACTTCCAGAGCATGGATGGCCTGCCGCTCCAAGCACCAGTGTCACCTGCAAATATAATGTCACCTTCAAATGCAGGGCTGTGATGAACAGCTTGAACAACAGCGAAAAGCTTCCTCTCATTGCTTCAGCCAGGACTGGTGATGCGCACGTGCCTTTGCTGCCCACAAACTTCAGCCGCCTGCATAACTCAGCAGGCGCTCCCACCCTGAACACTCATTTTAAGAGACACTTCTCAAAAATGTGACTTTTATGCGTTCTTTTCCCCTTGCCTAGAGAGTGGTCAGGATCCACCGGGTACTTCCACTGGCTGGGTGACTTCTCAGCAGCCCGCCCAAGAGCGGGTCCTGGCTGAGCTGTGCTTATGAAGGCCGAGTCTCAAGGCCACAAACAAAGGAACCATAAGAGCCTCTGCGTGGTGTTGACATTTCCAGGCACTAAGTAACAGCCCCACACCCAGTCCAGGGGGATACTCTGCTGCGAATGGCTTTGGCCATGCCCTCGAAGTCGGCTAAGACAGAATTCAGTACAATTTTTAAAACAACTCGTTTTTCCCATGTCTTTAGGGCAATCCGAAATGTGTTTCCTGCTCCTCCCCGTCTGTCCAGGCCCCACTGCAGCGCCAACCTGATCTTGGCTCAGCAGACGCAGAGGCACCTGCTCAGCCCCAGCCTGTGCCCACCAGGGCCGACTTCCTGCCCGGGCCTGCCGGCCTTGCCCACGTTTTAGCTCCTGGCTCTGCTGGTCTTTTCCCACTGTCTCTTGGTTTCGCATGTGCCGTGAGACATCGCTGTCTCTCTGGTGAGGCAGTAGTGGAACGGAGGCCACAAATGCAGAGCAGGTCTTGCAATCCAGGTATATTCGTTTGACAAATGCTTACTGAGGGCCGCTCTAAGCCCAGGGAAGGCAACGATGAACAAATAAACCCATCACATCCTAGATGTGCAATCTGACATGTGGCCCCAGGTCACCCAGGAGTCTGGGGGCCAGAGACCTCAGCAGTGCATGTCAGTCATACCCCTGGCTTCCAGCTGGACGGTGTGTCCCTGCAGAGTGAGGGGCAGACTGCTGAGGTGCCAGCTCTGGGAAGTCGGGGGCTCCTGACATCTTAGCAATCCAGCGATTCTCACCAAATATGCAGCTTCTGTCCCATTGGGGGGCTTGCCGAGGCTGTCCCAGGCTGCCTGCTATGCCCTGCCACCTCGCTCAGCATGCACCCATCGGCAGGGGGAGTTGAGGGGGTCGTTGTGCTGCCAATTTCAAATTACCCTTAGCAAATACAGTTCACTTTATAGAGCAAACAGGATCACCAGTTAATCTACAGAGCAAGGGAGAAAGAACCTTACCCGTCATTAATGTTTTACTACCTTTCTCAAAAAGTGTAACCTTTAACCCCCAAATCAACTCCAAACCGAGGGGAAGGAGGGACAGCTCCCGGGGCAGTTCCGGGTGCCGGCTCTGTGATGGTGCCAATGCTGTTTCGATCTGGAGAAACAAATAAACAGAAAGATAAGCTCTTTAAAGCACATGATGAAGCAGAGCCAGAATTTCCAAAGCAGAGACAGCCGGCCGCTTGGCCCTCCTTGGGAATGATATATTGCTGCCCGCCAGAGCGCTGCCCGCCGGGACGCAGCTGGGCCTCGGCGGTGACCAGCGGTAAGGGAAGCCCTTGCCTGTGCCTGGGGACCAGCGTGACAGTGAGTAGGCCTGCCTGGAGCTGCCCCACCTGGAGGAGGTGATGCTTCCAAAAATATGCCAGACTCATTGCCAGTAACCACCTGCAAGGCTCTTATTTAGCACAAGGACTGCATTGACGCCGAAGTCCAAGCCAAACTTGGTGGCGATTAGAAATGGCCTTAGCGAAGCCTGAGCCAGGAGGAGAGAATTTCCGTGTGAGGCGTCAGTTACCTGGCAGCAGCCCGCCTCCTGCTAAGCAGGGCACCGACGCAGACACTCGGGTCCTTCCTTGGCGTCTCGTGTGTAATTGACAGATAGCACCAGACACTTTCGTTTCTATAGATGACTAAGGCCTAATTATTTGTGACCTAAGAATTGAGTCACTGGGAGTCAGTACAATTTATTATTCACCCGCTGCAACTAGCACAGGACCAGAATGTACTGAGAGAGCACTTGACCTCAGTTCCTTCCCAGAGGCCTAGCTGCCACGTGGCACAGTTGGAATTCCTGCAGTCTGGAGGAGGAACACTTTGTTATTCCTCCTGTCTTGAGTTGGACTTGCTTTATAGTAGCTGCTTTTTTTTGCTTCTAAATTGTAACATTCTGTGGGTTTCGTGTCTTTCCTGCCAACTGAGTTCGTTGTGGGTTGTTTGGTTAGTGTGTGGTGGCATATTTCAGCATCTGCCTGTACTGTTCCAATACTATAGCACATAAATGTACTAGGGTTTCAATGGGAGCCACCCATGCCCCCATTGCTAAATCAAAAAAATATATAATTCTGCCAGGTGGATGCGAGGATCTCTTTTTCTTTGTCATACGGAAACTGACCAAGGTAGGTCGGCAGTGAGGTTTTTGGCTTGTCAAAGTTGGATGCTGTCAGAAAAGTTTTGCATGCCACTGAAAGTCTGGAATTACAGGTCACCTGTGTATGTAGTGGTATGCTAATAGGTATTTAGCAACCAGCTCATAGGGGTAAAATATGAGTGTGTGTGTTTATTCAGTATAATATATGTTTATTGTAAATTTTATTGGTATAGATGTGTGACACACAACTTACAAATATACAATACTCTTGATTTTAAATCTTATATCGCCAACTGATTGCCGCAGAATGCTTTCAGTTGATTTTCGTTGAACTCTTGTATCCATAGCCAAACTAAATTAAAGAACAAGTGTAGTTCCAACATAAATGTTACTTGTCATTTTATTTAAGAAGAAGGGAAAAGTGAAACAGCACAGACTGTCAAAACTTCAGTCATTTATTAATGATGTGAGTGACTCTATTGCTAAATCAGAGTATTTTCAAAAACTAGAAGAAAGTATTTTCGATTTTTAAGCTATTCACAAATAATGACTATGCAGATGATACACTTTTAAGTTTAATCTGCGTTTTTAACGTTTTCTCCATCACTTTCTTAGTCTAGGCAATCAACAACATAACCAAGCCCTGCCATTCCGCAGTGGCCTGAATAACCCTCAAGAACATAGATTATCATGAAATGTAGTAAAAACCAAATTAGGAAGTGATGAGTTTTTATTATTATCTTTTTTTGATATTATTTATTTAACTGTAACTTTATATAATTTAATTCTTAGTAATGGCTGTGTTTAATAACTGGCTCAAAAGGTTCCTGAAGATTCTCTCCAGCCTGTATCAGCAGCCTCAATACCCCCTGAGTGTGGCTGTGATTTAAGAAAAGTCAGTTGTCCTTTGTGTTTCCCATTCCAGCTTCTCTCAGCGTGTAATTTGCCCGACATCTAAGCCTGGGCTCCACTCCCCAGCGTCAGCCTCCGCCCTCTGTGACGGTCCCGGCAGTGGGCCGAGCTGTGGCCGTGAGTCTGTCTGCTGGGCTGGGCCGGGAGGCCTGCGCCTCTGGCATCGCCGGAAGCTCATCCCCGCCATAAAGAGGAAGCGCTGGGAGCAGTCTGGGAGTTAGGAAGAGGGTGCCAGCCAGTGACTAAAAGCCTAATGCTACCATAAAAATCTGCCCCGGGTCAAGTCCTGAGACACAAGGTGTTGGCTTTAAAAGTGTTTCATTTTCTCTCACTTAAAAAAGTAACCTAAAACTGTAATTACAGGCAGATCATAAAACTCAAATTCCAGCATCAAAGGACATTCCCAAGGACACGTACATGTGATAAGGCATTTTGTAATGCTTTATCCAATGACGGAAAAGTGCTTTTTTTCCCCCTGTGTAACTGCATTAGTCCTTTTATTGGTCAAGTATGGGTTGTTAAAGTTTTCTTTTACAGGGCATCTGATTCTTAATGATAACAGATCTTAATGTCTTTCAAAATGGATCCATTTGCTTAAAAATATAACAAGACAAACCATTTCTTCCATCTCTCACTTCCACTATTTTGTTGAAATGAGCTGGGGTCCTGCGGGTGAGGGGGTGCCGTCTCTTCACCCTGCGTCCACTCGGGCTGTCCCAGACCTGTCCCCAGCCTCCGTTGCCTACCATGTGTTATTCCAGGAAGGAAATATCACAGACTTTAAAACGATTCTCTTTTCAGAAGAACTCTCACGTGGGATCTTGGGAAAGAACGGTGGGTTTTTTGGATTTTTTGTTTGTTTGTTTTTTAATTATTAATTTGGAAGCCATCCTGGAGTTTTGAACACTCAGATCTGATCTTTGTAAAATACTACCAGAAACATATATATAAATAAGCACCTTCTATTCATGGTAGATATTTAATCATATTGATAATGAGCAAAAGAACAAGGAAACAAACAATTCTTCTCGACTTAAGAAGCCTGAGAAACGGGCAGACCCCTAACTTCCTTTCTTTAAGTCAGGGGAAATGGCAACCCTGAGATCCAACAGTATGGTTTTCCAGAGGGCCCTGGAGAAGGAAGAATGCAGATGGCATTGGATGAAAAGGAACTGTCACCTACAGTTTGAGTAACTTCAGTACGAATAGCATTTATGTACATTCAAGTGGGTTGGTTTCTTTGTGCCCAGAAGGTGCATTGACATAACTGCTCTCATGGAAAGGTCTTTTGACAGGAAATGTATTTTGGTTTTTGAAGGTGGCAGCATTTCTTGCTGGGCTTAATTGATGAGTTTTAAATGTCCCCTTGTTTCTAGAAAACTTAGCTCTCAACTTGCCTCATGCTGGTAGTGACCAGGGCACGGGAGCGATGGACGGAGCGCCGGGCTTTGCAGTTTGCCTGCATCTCCCGCTTGCTCACTGGGCCCTCCTGCCAGGTCTGCTCCCGCCGCACCTCCGTCTCCACGTGTGTTTTATGGGTCTGATAACACAGCAGTCACTTCTGTCCTGTCTCTGGGGAGGGCTGTAGGCCCAGTAAGACAAGGCGTGTGAACATGCTTTATCTGCAACATGCTTCAGTCCTTGCCCTGATTTCTCCTAGCACCAATGTAGGGCAAGGGGGAGATGTGAGTTCTACCACCGGCCAAGAATATAGATCTGGTCGTTTGAACCAGACACTCTTTTATGAGCTTACGCAGGTGTCTAGCGACCACAGCGAGTACGTTTGCCTTTACACACTGGAAGTCCAAGTTCCTGCCTGGGGCTAGTGGATGAGGAGAAAGAGAGGTGAGCCTTGCCTGGGTGCCCCTCCTGGAACAGGTCCTGAGTAAAATGATGGGTCTCAGCAGCATTTGGGGGAGACTTGCTATGAATCAGGAATGTCACTCATTCAACAAGTGATTGACTAAGTAACACTTAACCCAAAGCAGAAGACAATCCTCGGAAGGAATGCCAAAAATTCAAAAGACAAAAGTAGTTGAAATAAAATTCTTATTTAAATCCATAGTTTGGCCAGATTTTATCTCTGAGAATAAAATTATGTGTTATAGCGACGACAGCCTAAACTAATAAAAGCACAGGAAAAACCTTAACGGGAACTGGAAATGTCTGCAATTTTGCCCAATCCAACAATTTTGGGAGATGTAGCCAAGATACCACCTACAGGATCTAGAACTGAGAACATTTCCTAGGATATTAGTAATAGATTTAGCCAAGTATGATTATGATTCCTGGTCACATGGCTCCTCACTATTTTCAAAGACAAATAATCACCCTGATGACTGCGTCCAGCATACAACGAAAATGGAAATTTAATCTTCAGTAAACCTTTGTGATGCTAATGAGAAGTGTTTTACATATTTGGATCAGTGTGGTAAAATACCTACAGGTTTGTATCAGCCATAAGATCACTGGTCTAAAGTCCATGGAAAGATAATACTTCATTTCAATGTGTTTACAGTGTCTAATATGAGGCTCTCACACTTTCTGGGTCTGTGGGTCTATACCCTGCTTCGTGCTTTTTAAAGTACAACCTCATATATTTGAACTTGGCAAAAAAGATCTATAAGAAAATATGTGGTTATTCTCAGGTGATAGGTAAATAAATTAGAACGTGGAAGTTTTTAAAATATCGACTGAATATAGAGGAAATGATTCACCTAAAGTTCTGTAATTCTGTGGTTGAGCTGAAATGATCACCCAAATCTCTGGGCTCCTGAGTCACGGTCCCCTTCAGAGAGCTTTCACCAGCTGGCAAAGGCCTGAAAGCAATGGGATTCCACCGGCCCTGCCTTCTGTTCCACCCTTGTCCAACACTCTGGGGCTCTGAGGCCAGGAGGGTTACGAGATGTGATTTGAGAAGATATTTGGATTCCCCTGACTCCTCACGGAGACACACAAAAGATGTGTTTTTCCAAGGGGATGACTTTGATACTTGCAGGTGAAACAGGGAAGAATTTTCTCCCTCTAACGATTCAGAATTGTTTGCAAATATTTGTACATACACATAAATAACAGTGGAGATGAGGACCAGCATGGGAAGGGGGGGCAGGGATGCGCTGCAGAGTGGGGAAAAGCAAGGGGGGCCGAGATGAGGAAATACACAGCCACTGAGCTTTCCAGGCATCGGGTGAGTCCACGCTGACAGCAGTGCTTTCATTCTTTCCACGAATACATTAATTCTCTCTAGTACACTCATGTTCGCCATCGCCAAATGAGACAATACAAGTGAAGCTCTCATAACAGTTCATTTTAATTCAATAAATATTAACTAACAATAACAACAACTGCAACGATAAAACCAGTGCGATGATGTGATTGGGTGACAATTTGCAGGGGATTTTCCATTGTGGGGTACTGCGCCTGGCACTATAAATGATGCAAGAGCTCTGGGGCACTCTCTCTGCCTTCGTCACACTTACATTCTTCCCGCAGAGACGAGCAGAGACGAGCATGTGGGCACCGGACTTGTCGTCTCAGCAGAGAGAAGCAGAGGCACACGCACAGACGCTCGTCTCTTCCCAACTCCAGGTGCAGGTAGTGGCTTGAGATCAGCCAAGGTGGGGGTGTTCGTAGCACACGAATGGCCAACACCACAAATCAGGGCTGATGTTTTTCCCCAAAGAGCCGGATGGGAAACATTTCCCCTTACTGTTCAGAGGTGGGAAGACACTGCAGGTGAAGAGTGAGCCGTGCGCTTGGGAAGCATCTGCTCGCGTACTCTGCCCTCTCCCGCCAGGTTTCCATCGGTCGTGGACGCGCTTTTCAGCCGCAGGCTCTGAAGCAGAGAAGTAACGGTGGGAGCAGGTCTCTTGGAGCCCCCGGTACCGGCTGCACATCCCTCCCGGGTCCAGTCTGGAGTGCTGGACGCTGCCCCTGAGTGCCGGGCCGCATCAAGTGAGAGCAGTACGAGCAGAACGTCTCCACAGTGAGCGCAGCCCGGCCGAAAGCTGATGGAAATGTATTGCGGGCAGGAAAACCCTCACAGTTCAACTTCACCTAAATTATGAAAATCGCTAAAATCAAATTTGTCCTTCAAAGGACACTGGATGCATTGATTCGCACTAAAATAAAAGAAGTGGGGGTCCACAGTCTCCATTACTTTCATTTTCTTCTTGCTGTAATCATACTTGTAGAAATTGCCTTTAAAACAATTATTGAACGATTAAGAATTTATGGAAAGACATTCATTGTCCAAATAAGACACCATTGCTTTTCATAGGTCAGTGCACGGTCTTAGATAGGAACAGGAGGACACCACATGGCACCCGGGCAACGGGAAAGGGATCTGTGTTATTGTGTGTCCTGTGATGGAAGACTTCGAGCCAGCTAGAGTGTCCGGTGAGATTACCAAAACGTCCTCAGTAACTACCTATATTTGACTTTGGCACCTTTTCAAAAGCCCGAAGAGGCATTTGCAAGGAGCCATAAAAAGTCATTACATAAGCAGAACAACGGGGCTCCTCCGCATCTGGGGAAAGCAGCACATCTGTCTTCTGTCTATTCCTTCCCTAAATGCCTCCCTGAATCAACTTTTATGGGGGTGGGGGAGGTCAGAGGGTGTCGTAAATATCCCATTCTATTTGAATCCGAGAGTTAACAATACCCCCTGTGACTATAAACACAAGATGTCGCATTCTGGGGAGAGGTGCACTCGAGTAAGCAGAGATCTTTGTGACAGTGGTCTCGGTGTGGGCCACAGGCCAGCTAATCACATTACCATGAGAGCCAGGAGGTGGCCCACAGACAGTGAAATAAAGAGGAGGGAGAGAGCACGACTAATCTCGTTAAAAGGAAAGCCGCGCTCAACGCTGCTTCTACACAGCTGCTTACGGCGCCAGTTTTCCCAGGACTGGATCACCTGGGCGTCCGTGAGGCTTGGCTGGTTTCGGAGCATTGTTCATCCAAATGCCACCAAATGCCACCAAATGCCGGAGCCTCCCGAGCGAGCATAGACAGACCTTGTCCTCGGAATCTTCTTTTTAAGAAAAACCAGACATCACCCCCTTCCCTTGCAAAAGCTTTCTGGAGACACTGTTTTTCTTCATTAGTCCCATGTTCAGTCCACTATTCCCTAATTTTCTAAAAAGACCAGGTCCTCATCAAGACTTGAGTAAAAAATGTCCAGCTTTGCCTGTCTTCTGCAACCTTGAGGAAAGATTAAGCCAAATCTGAAGAAATCCCCTAGTCAGCAGTTCTCAAAGTGTGGTCCAAGGACCCTTGGGGGGCCCAAGACACTTTCATGGGGTCCCCAAGTTTCCCCTTGTCCAATAGCATTTCTGAATGATGCTGGGTGTTCTTATATATTAATATTTCAGCCCAGAAATATATTACAATACATTGAAACAGATGTGGGAACCCAGCCCTTAAGGGATTTGCGATCTAGAAAGCAAGACATTTAAAGAGATTTGTAAAAAGGAAAAGCAATGCTATTCTTACCACTAAATGTTTTGTTGTTTTGGAAACTATATTTTTGACAAAAATATGTATGTTATCCTGTAAGGGATTTATTACTGTTATTTTAAAGTGAATGTATAAATCAATATTTTAAAACTCTTTTGTTTTTGTTTCTAATTCAGTAAATATGGGCAGATGTAACCCACACACGCAAAAGCTCTTTGGCATGGAACGAGGTCCTAGACCAAAATATTTCAGAAGTCCTGCATTAGAAAGACGTGAAAATGTTTAACTGTAAACCTTGTTCATTGCTCTAGACCTTAATTTTGAATTCCATGGCTGACCCGAACCTTTGAACCACAGTAGGAACTTTCCTCAGTCTGCTCATCAGAACTTCTAAGGCCAAAGCCTTTGATTGAAGACACGTGACATTCAAAGAATAAACTAGAAATGCAGCAAAGCCAGGAAAATGACAAATAGGCAAGATAAGTCATTTACCGAAGAAGAAGGCCCTTCCCAATCACAGCCACTTCCCGCCCGTCCTCACCCTGCTTAAGCCCGGCAATCGCTGGTCTGTTCTTCCCTTCCCTAATTTGGGCGTTTCAGGAAGACAAAGTGAACGGAATCCTACAGCACATAGTCTTTAGGGATTGGCTTCTTTTACTTAGCGCAATTCTCTGGCCACTCATGCAAGCCGTTGTATGTGTCAGGGGTTTATTTCTTTTCATTGCCAAGTAGTATTCCATGGTACAATGTACCACAGCCTCACACATTCGCCCACTGAAGGACATCTATATTGGTTGCAATTTTTTGCTGTTACAGATAAAGCTGCTATAAACATATTCATGTACCAGTTTTTGTGTGAACATAAATCTTCATTGTTCTGGGATAAATGTCCAGGAGCCAATTGCTGGGTCATGTGCATGTTGAGTTTTTTAAGAAATTGCCAAAATGTTTCCCGCAGTGACATTTCGGTGCCATTTCACATTCTGCCAGCGGTGTATGAGTGACCAAGCTTCACTGAATCCTTGACAGCATTTGGTGTTGTCACTGTTTTTTATTTTAGCTATTCTGAAAATTTCATAGTTATTCATTTTATGCTTAAGTACATGATCCTTTCAAAATTAATGTTTGTATTAAGGTGTGAGAATCAGATCAAGGTTCTTTTGTTTTGTTTTGTTTTTGCTCTAACGCTGTTTCTAGAACCATTGGGGTTCTCTGTTTTGTTCCATGGATCTAGATGTCTATCCCTCCACCAATACCACCCACTCTTGATCACCTTAACTATGTAAGTCTTGAAATCAGGTAGACGGCAATGGATCACATGTCAAATATTTACTTACTTAAGCTACATGCTTAGTCTTGATTTATAATAAATATATTCATTAAAGCATCTGCATTTTCTTGTCATCTTGTCTATTATCACGATTTACTGTTTTTGTGTGTGCAATTCATACTTTTCCCCTGATTCTGCCACTTACTTTGTGCAGGTTATTTTACCACCCTGAACCTCACTTTCCTCTTCTGGAAACCGTCCATCCTTGGACGCTTGTACATACTTTGCAGGAGGTCGTAAGATTATATGAGGCTACACGTAAAAGCAACTAGCACAGTGCCAGGCATGCAATAAATTGTAGGTATTTTCATGCTAGTTTCTCTCTCCTCAGAGTCATCCTGTTACTTATGCTGATAATATGCAGAATTGTTTGTTGTATTTCTGCAACTTGCTTTCATTTCTCAAACCCAGCACCACGTGCACAATACACAGCTCTTTTGTAATGATACCTCGTGCAGAGGCTGCATACTCCATTAATAAATGTAAAAATCTAGAAACGCATCCTCAATGAGTTATTGACTGGCTGCCAGCTGACTCTTGAAAGGGCTCCCCTGGCTGCCGAGAGCGGGCCAGATCCATAGAGGCCCCTAGTGGACCGCATGCAACGCGACGCATGTCATTTCCTCACTTTACTCAAAAGAGCGCCTCTGCCTTGCCCCACACACCCCCAAGGACAAAAGAGGAATTTTATTCCAAGTACAAAAAAGAAGGAACAATATACTTTTGAAGGGTTTTTTTTTGAACAATTTCAATCTCCCCCCATAAGCACTACATTCTCCATTGTATGTTTCCCTTTACAAATAATTATTTAACCTGGATGCACAGATGTCGATTTCCAAACCGGTAACTCAGCAAAAAACACTGTCGTGAACACATTTAGGTGTCTGTGTTCCCTCATCTATCTCTCGTTTCTCCAGTGTCTTTGCGTAAGTACGGGCTGCATGATCCAGCAGTTTAGTGACACTTTGCCATTATGTCCACAATGGCTGTCCGTACAGTGATGTATTTTCATGCATAGACAGTATAAAGGAAAATGTTTCCCATAAATTTTTAAAAGCCACTTAATTAACTTTTAAACTTTAACCTTTTAAATTGAAAAATGTAAAACACATCCAGAAAAGTACATGTAAACAGATGTTTGGTTTAATAAATAATTTTCATTGTATGCTTGTACACTCCGAACCAGGCCAATAAACAGGACATTTCCAGACTCCAGATGTCTCTGTGTGTCCCTTCCCATTTAGTGCCCCCACCCACCATAGTAACCACCATCCTGTCCTCCGTGATAATCTCATCCATTATAGTTAATTGTGGAGTTTAACACATTTCTATTTTTCACTATTCTGTTTGTAGTTTTCTTTATTTTAATATTTATGTATATATCCTCTAGCAGCACAGTTATAAATATATATATATATATATATATTTATATTCTTGCTTGTCTTGCTTTTTCTTTAACCAACATTACTTTTGTAATATTCATTCATGTTACTGGATATAGCTATGGTTTATTGACCTTTATGGCTGTGTGATTATCCAATACATCAATATGCAAGAACATATGTATGTGTTTAGCTGCCACTGAACATCGATATCATTTCCAGTGTCTGGCTGTTGTGAACAACCTTGTTAGCCGGCTCTTTTGTGCTTGTGTCCAGGTGGACACGTGCACACATTTCTCCGAGGTCTATTTCAGGGGCTGGATTTCTGGGTTGTAACATCGGTATCTACATCTTTACCTTTGGTCAATGCAGAGTTGTTTTTCAAAGTAGTTACATCTATTCACGTTTTACAGGTAACATATGTACCTGGAATTGAATGTAGAAGGAACCAAAGGGAGTATACTTGTTTTCCTCCTTCCCTGACTCCAACTACCCAGTTCTGTTTTTCTTTTTTCCACACAATCTTTTAAGTTTTGGAAAGGACTGGAAAGCGCTAACTCCTGGTGAGCAAAGACCTCAACTTCCCAGACTGGGAAGTCAGCAGCGGGTGTGAAGCGGAGGGGCTGAGTGCCCATTTTAAGCACTGAACGAAATTTACCTCTCGAGTGTGGACGCGTGGAAAGGGCAACTCGAGGCATCTGTTCTCTGGAATCCGCGTCTACTTCTGAGAAACACGTTGCTTACATAGAAAAGCAGCTGTGTGAAAGTGACCTTTATGGCATCTCATTTATTTTGTCCTTTTGAAACACTTAAGAAATTTCAAAGGTCTTCAGAAGCAAACACTGAGCAAGGTGCTAGACTAACGGCTACAAAATACAAAGTTTAAACCCAACTTTTTGGACACTCACCTGGTATGTAAATCTGGGCACACCTATATTGAAATTTTAAGTCCCACGAAAGGATATAGTTCAGTTACAGGTGAATATTTAATGGAGAAAATAGTCAGCAAATGCCCCTGGCTCTGAGCCAAGTTAGTTCCTTTCCGCTAAGCCCTCTTCTGGCTGCGAAGTTGTTATGCAAAGCATCCACTCCCTGCTAAATCCAGTAAGAAAAGTCTTATATTGCTGCATATTTCAAAACCTTTAGAACTTGAGTCCCCTTTCTCTTTTTTAAGTTATGGGACATTTTAAACATAAATAAAAGTAAATGAAATGGTAAAATGAGCTCCAGGCATCCACTACCAGCTTCAGAAATTATCGATTTATGGCCAATCTTATTTCCTCTCTATCTTCCCCTCACGCCTACCTGGAATTATTTGGAAGCAAACGTACATCATGATTTAATCTGCGGTCACTTCACCATGTGTCCATAAAGGATAAAGACTACACACACACACACACACACACACACACACACACACGCCAACTTGAGACCATCATCTAACATACAAAAAATGATAATTTCTTAATTTCGTCAAGTCCACAGCCAGTATGGGCATTTCTTTGGTTTGGATACAAATATTTTTTTAAATAATTTTTTTGTTGGAATGAGGATTCAAAATCCAAGGTCCATATATCACAATAAGGTAAATTCTTCTGAAAACGTTAAAAATATGGTTTGTACACAAGCAAGAACAAGCAGGAAGATCCTGGGAAAGAACACTGATGGAGGGAGAAGGGGCAGCCTTGCTACACCCTAGAGTATGTTGTAAAGCTTCTGTGATTAAAGCAGTTTCACATTGGCCCAAGAATAGACAGACCAATGGACCAGAAGAAAGAATCCAGACATGGACCCAATTGTCTATGGGAACTTAGGATACTCAAACCCGTACATCAGAAATGGGGCAAATGTTCCTAGGTTTCAAAACCATTAGTAATGAGGGATTGATAAATTTGCTTATATAAAACAAGAACAAAATACTTCTTATGTGGCATTACAAAGTAAAAAGATAAACATTTGCACTCATATCACAGAGGGTTTTACAGCCTATAGGAAAATGGGTGAGCAATTGGAACATAATTCACAAAAAAAGAACTGCAAGTAGCTCTGCAAGACACGACAAGGTCCTCGACCTCACTCATCCCGAGAGAAACCCACAGTGAAATGACGCCGAGACAGTTTTCTGCCAGCCGCTTACGGCCGCTCTGCAAAACGTGGGGCATGCAAAAAGCCCACCTTCATCCCTGTGTCCTTTCTTCCATTCTCTCCCTCCATGAGCGAGCATTAAAAACGGACAAAGAGAACTGCAAACACAGCCTCACATGGCTTTCAGGAATCTTGTTGCTGACGGTCACGTTGATATTGTTGCTCTGAGACTGTCTTCTGTGTCTTTGTGGGACAAATCAAATGAGTGATTATGCCGGTGTCCCTGAGAACTTGTCACCGTGGTTGAGAGGAAATACGGAGTAAGATGGATGAAGTACAATCCCTGTAACCCGGGGTTTGAAATGAAGTATCCGACTAACATCTTATGGCGAGTTTCACCTTTAATGAAGTATACATGCTTTCTAGCTCTGTCCACGGAAAAGGCCGAGGAACAACGACCCACCTGGGGGTAATTAACTCTCCCAGTACTCGAGTCGTGATCTCTACACGGCATTTCCCACTGAAAGCACCCAGGAATGCTTGGAGAAATGGCCCATTGCAGGTCTGGGGCAGAAAATGTACCACATTTGCTCACACCGGAAAGCAAGGAAGCCAGTACGTCTGCTTGGGTGGCACCAAAAGACTTGGAGCCAAGCTCGAAAAGCCTCTCTTTGGTCAAACATAGGACAAGTTAAATATTTTTAACAAGAATTAAAACTGCAGTGAATTGACACAGGTCAAATATATTGAAGTGTCTGAGTTCACAGCAATACAAAGACCACCACAACAATAACAGCAGCTTAGCTGGTGTCTTAGGATGATGTTAAGGGACCAGGTCTTCCTTCATTTTTGATTTTGGTAAATCAAGGCAAAGAATCAAGCATTTGTCCCTCCATTTTCTATAAGATCTGGACCTCAAGGTAACCATAGAGTTGGTAAGGAAAGCTTTGCTTTATAGCATTTCAGCTAATAGAAGAAGAAGGAATGATAGAATATCGTTTTACAATTCCAAATAAATGAATGGACCCAGGCAATGATCATTAATGGCTATTAACATTACACAAAGAGAGGAAAACAGGCATTTTACACTTCCTAGTGCAAATACATACACGCCCCCTATGAAGCAGTCTTGCACTAGCATACACAGACACACACACACATCTGACCAAGCCTGTAGTTCTGGGGGGTCAAGGAACAGAAGCGCAAGTTAAAGGACATCACAAGAATTCCAGCAGCAAAACTCAGCCTATAGGAAACTCTAGAGGAGAAACATTTTGGTTTCTAAGAGGGAGAAAGAGAGAGAAAGGGAGAGAGAGGGGTGTGTATGTGCAGGGGAACCTGTAGATTAAAATATACTCGAGACATATCCCAGTGCACAGACCTCGTATAAATCCCAGTTCAAACAAGCAAACCATAAAAAATTAAGAGGCAATCAGAGAAATGTGAACATTGACTGATTTTTTGAATGATGTCAGGAGATTATGGTTAATTTTTTAGATGAGATAATACTGCGGTTATATTCTTTAGAGTCTTTAGCATTTAGAAATACTTACTGAAATATTTATAAATGATGAGCTCTCTGGGATTTGCTTCACAATAACCTGTGTCGGGGTGGGGGGTGAGGAAACATACTTGGCCAGGAGCTGAACCCCGGGGAAGCTGGGGATGGGCGCATGGGGGTCATTGTATGATTTTCTCTGTTTGAGAATATTCTAGCCTCTCAACAACTCAAGCGAGGCAGACAGTAGTAGCAGCTCCACGGCAGAGGAGGTCAGACCGAACAACAAGGTGGTCCGAGTACTTTCCCCTGGGCTGGAATGGGGGGCTCTCTGGCCACCCAGCCTGTCCCTGGGGCCTAGCCCCGAGCCTGGCCCATGCACAGATAAGTGTGTGTTGAATGACGAGGAGTGTCGGGCTGGTGGGCTGTAAAGGACGGGAAGACTAGTTAGCATCTTCCCTTCAGGAGATAAGGGATCTTTAAATAGCTGGATAGCAATCTGAGCTCAGTTGCTGAGCAGCCTCATTTAGACACCAAAGCAGATCACAGAGGAGGCAGAGGAGGTCAAACTTGCCTGGAGAATAAAGAGATGCCAACAAAACAGTTCTGTTTTTATCTGCTAGAAACTGCCTTTCTCTCTCCACCTCCCACTCCTCCTCCCCCCTCCTCTTCCTCCTCCTCACTAAACTTTCCCTCTCCCCCTCCCTTACCCTCCCCTCCTTTCCCCTCCCCCCTTCCATGTCTCTCTCACTCCAGGGCGGTGTAAGAGGAGGGCTGGGTGAGCACCCATGACAGGGCAAAGCGCTCAAGTGTCTTTTTCACAAACCCAAGAGCCTGTGCAGTCTCTCTCGTGTTCCTCATGTGTGTCTGTTTCTCCTTAGAATGTTTCACTGAGAACCCAAAATGCAATCGGAAGGACTCTTCCGTTCACAAGTATTTGATAAACGTCCACCCCCCGCCCGCACCCCAGATGCAGCATCTGTTTGTAAATTTATCGCGGGAGACCATAGCTCTATTTCCAAGGAGCCCAAAGCGCACATCCCCTTTTCTTTTTCTTTCTGCACCATCTCCTTAAAACAAAACAAAAAGGCCGCTGACGATACTGCCGCTGGAACGTGCACATCACAGATTTTCAGAAAAGTGGACTCAGAGAAGTTGCTGTGAAGAGACTCGAAGACTCGAGCACCAGACTGTGGATTCTCAGTGCTCCAGCTGGTCCGTCCCTCTGCGGCCACACGCGGTGGAGGCGACAGTGCCAGCGCCCTCCTCTCCCCTCGCTCTCCTCTGCATCCTCAGAGCTTCACGCACTGGAGGGCGCAGCCAGCAGAGCGGACAGTTGCCGATTGCACGTGACTTAGAAGCTAATATGAAGTAAGCAAATGGCATGTCACATAATTTGGGCTAAATTCAGAAAGAAGTCTGCAGACGCCCAGCCGCCTTCCTCCCCGGTCGCTCCCTGTGCTATTGGCGCGGCTTCTGCTTCTAGAACTGCAAGACGCTGCCAACCCACAGAGCATTCGGCGCTCCCTGGCCTCGCAGCACGCTGCACTCAACTGCTAGTGTACATACGCGGAGGCTAAGGTCCTGCGACATCCCAAGACCGCACAGCTACAAAGCGGCGGAGCCACGACTTGAACTGGCTGCGTGTTCTGAGCTCATGCCCCAACCCCTTGCCCCTCCTATGGCCCAGCCATGGCTCCCGCTGCCTCCCCCATGACATCCCAGCTCCGTGTCCAACCTGACATCAGCGGTTCATCCGCCCCCAGCAGTCCTCCGCGAGCCCACCCTCCCGCCATCCACACGCTGCCAGGACACTGGGCTCTCGGAACGCCACCCCTTCTCTGCATTCATCCACACCCGCCTCCCAGTGCTCCTGAGGCCGTGCAGTCCCTCCAGCCTCTCTGGTGTTCCTAATGCTCATCGCAGCGTGCAGCTCGGGATCCAGTCGCTCTCTGCGTGCACGCCCTGTGATGCGTAAGGCACACTGAATCATAGGGCTGGAGGCTCTAGCTCAGCGCCCAGAGAGTGGGATGACACAGGCACTTTGGGTGCAGGGAAGGGCACACAACCTGAGACGGACTGATGCCAACTTCAGATGTCTTTGAAGATCATGCTTCATTCTTACCATCCACACGCATGTTGCATTCTATTCTATGACACGTTCATTCTGATTGAGTACAAAACTGAAGTTTATGTGGTGTTTCACAATGAAGAGAGAAGGACTGAACTTTACCTTTCATTTGCCAGCTGGTTTCCCGGGTCCCCAGCACAGCCCCCCACGGAGCACACGTGGCCAGCAATACAGAGTATGCTGGCTTAGGAAGCACAGGTGTGCAAAGAATGCGGTGCCTGTGGGTGGAGTTGGCTCGACTCCTGGGCTCACTGGGTCTCGGGGACGGGTTTCTCCAAGTCCCAGCTTCCCCAACTGTAAGAGGGACCCATCGCCAGAGTCCATGTCACCAGCCAATTGGATCATGCCTGGCTTATAGTAGGTGCTCACTAAATGCTGGGTCTCTTCATTTCCCTCTTTCTTTCTGGGGCCCATCTCCCAAGTGCCATCAAACTGGGACCCTCAATGGAGCCTCAAGAAAAGAAATGTCCATGCAGAACGTGGGGGCACAGTGACCAGTCTGAGAAGATGCCTCTGGATCCTAAATCTCCTTGGCCATAGCTATAGTTCTCCCCTAAACTGCCCACCCTGGGCCCACTCCAATTACTACCGTCAGAGAGTTCTCTCCTTCCCTGATAAGCACTATTGCAACATGCTTCACAGAAAGATAAGTCATTGCTGCCCATCCAAGAGATATTTTTAGTCCCAACATTCTACACATAGAAAGGAACATGGACTTGCAAAGAAGGGTGGCCCTGGCACAATTTAGTGGCTCAAAAACTAGGAGCTTTGTGAATGAGAAGTCATTCGTTTCATTATGCTTTGAGGTACTCCATGCGTAGCGTCAGCTACTTTGATTAGGGTCTATTGTTGACTTAGACGAATTCACGCTCCTTGGAGGATGAGTCATTTCTTGCTCATCTTTATGCGTTGTGTCTCCATATCCGTGCGGTTTCACAAGGAGACACCCATGAATGTTTGTCGAGAGAACTTGCAGAGTAAAGTCTTACTCCTATTCAATCTACCACTAATTATTACTAAATCATTTTTCTTGATATTTAGTTGATATATCTTGAAAGTTTAGAGATTTATTTTCTATAGAAGGTCCCCCTTTATCCAGAAGACTTACTTAACCAGGAACCCCATTCTCTCTAGCTTCTCCCCCATCTTCCCCAAATCCATGGAACCTTTGAAATCGCCTGCATGTGTCCATTCGCCTTGTGGTTAAGGACAATGTCGGCCACCTTCCTGTCTCCACTGTCTGTTCCAGCACGTAGCACGCGGTCAGCACTGTTTGCATGAACCGACGTCCCAAACCAGTTCCACTCAGGATATACGGGGCAATGACATTGCATTCCATTGATGAAGGAATTTGAAATGTTTCATAAACAAACAAGAAGCGTTCATTTATTGGGTCTAGCACTTTTGATATGATCGTTTTTCATTTTTCAGAATTTGTGGGGAGTGATACTAAATTTTGCTTCACTGGAAGAAAGGAAGGGAGGGAGGGAGGAGACATGAAGCCAGGAGCTCCACCTACCTCAACGCACGCAATCCGCACAGTAAGATTCCGGACAGGAAATTATCCTCATTTTACAGATGGGATGAGAAATGAAAGTGCAGACATGTTAGGTAACTTGTCCAGTTACTAAATCGCAGAGATGGGGTTCAAAGCCGACTCTGACTTCAGAGCTCATGCCTTCTCCCTGCACTGTTTTCTCCTCTCACAAAACGTGGCTGTTGCAGGCCCCGGGGGCATGATATCCAGGTACTCGCCTCTCTCAAGATCCTCTGAGCTGGGCGAGCTGACCTCCGGTTCTCTGGATGGTTGGGTCCTCTCAGGTAGCTGTCCCTCTGAGAGGGACCCGGAGCCAGGGCTCAGCCTCACAGTGGAAGGACAAGTGCTCCCGCTCCACAGTAGTGACAGGGAGGCCCGCGGAACTGTCTGGGCAAAGGCAGCAAGGTCCCGGCCATCAGAGAAGAAGCCTGCTGTGGCCACTTTTTGGACCTTGTAGAGCACAGGAAAAACAGGGCTTGGGCTTCTCTCCCAGGGAGCTGAGTTTTGGGAGCATAGAGCTGTTTGCATCAAGCCCTGAAAGAGTCCGAGAGACCAGTGTCCCTTACACCAGGGTCCCATGAATGGTGCATGTCACCAAATGCTCAGAGGGTGTGAAATGCTTCCTGAAAGCGAATCGGACGGATTCTCCCCAGTACACTCAACCGGAACACTTGTTACTTAGAATCTTGCGTGTTTGGCTTTGCAGGTAGCTAAGCAGGAGCACACACGTCATAAATTAGCTAATTTTACACATAAGGAAACAGTTCTAGGGAGGTCACCAGACTGGCCGAGCTTGGACCAGAATCTGTTTGAAATCAAACTATAGAAAATAAAGGCATTTTGAGGATGGAATGGATATCTTTGCTCATTTTCTGAGCTGTTCTCCGAATGAAGACAGCATATCGGGTGTTACAGAAAAAGGTCAACTCTTTCACCGGCGAGGCCGATCCGGGAATTGGACACACGAATGTCAGAAGACACATTTTCACCTGGACATTTGTTGCTCGGAGGTCCCCACATAGTTGGCCGAGTGCCACAAATGTTGCACACTAAAGAGCCACGCAAATATTTTAAGGGGAAAAAGGGCCCCGAGACATCTTCCACGTGCCTCTGATTACTCACTTTCCTTCCTAGTGTGGATGTGACACGACTGTGATTTTTTGCAAAACAGCCTGGCAACCTTGCCTGCCTAGCACAAGCGGCAGTTACGGCGAGTGGCGCCCGGCAGTGCGCTCCCAGGAGTCGCATCGGCCTGCCCAGCGCTCGTCCTCCGCAGGTGCCACCTTGCATGGCAGCCACATGCATTCTTGGGGAGGATTAATCGTTTTTCAAACGTGAGTATATATGCATTTATACGTCCTGAAATGTTATTGCTGGCGTCCCCAAATTGCTCCTGTCCTTTAGCCCCTGCCCCGGTCGCCTGGCCCACAGGAAGGACCCATTAAGTTTGCCGAATGAATGAACAACTGTGGGTCGGTCATGGATCCAGCACTGCCCATCAGAGCGGAGGACGGAAGGTGGTGGGAGGTGTGTGGGCTCTGCTCGGGGCTGCTGTCCTTTGCACCCGTCAGTTACAGCCGCCATCAGCCTTACTGTCGCAAACACCCCCTTCCTCCCCAGCCCCATAGCCCACAGCTGCCCGGAGGAATGTCGTTTCCTCAGGTCCCTAACCCTAACCTTCCCAGCCTGATAAGTTGGGCCTAGGAGGCATTTCTGTGAAAAACAACTGTCCGCAAACCCTCTTATTAGTGCAAGCCCTCAAGTCCATTATAAAAGAATTTGCAGAGGAGTGGAGAAGCCGCCTGTAAGATCTGTGGCCCCGGGCGATGAATCCCTAGATTCATCCTGCCCTGCTGTCCCCCCAGGTTGGAATGAGGGATTGTCCCAGGACTCCGGGAGTTGGTGGGGGAGGGCTTGTGTGAGTCTGTGATGTTGGAGCCGCCACATGAAGAGGCAGCCGCGTTCTGGAAGCGAGGCCAGGCCCAGCCCCACTCCCCCTTTGAGCCGGCCAAACGAGTCAGCAGCACCTGGCTCTCCCTTGCTGTAAACACTTTTATTTTCCCTTTGGTTTATGGCCTCCCCTTCCAAAGGATCACAACTTGTTTAAACCGGCTCTAAACAAAGGCCTCTCGTGATTACAGACATGCTGCTGGTTTTATGGTGGTCTTCCTTTGTCTAATTTCTCCCTTTCTCTTCCTTCCTCCCCACCTCCCACCGCCAGGTACCCAGGCCTTTTAAGAGAGGCTTCTAGCCCAGCAGCTGGGCAGGCTGCTAACACCTGGTTCCCCTCAGCTGCAGGTTGGCTGCTCTGATGGACGGGGAGGAAGCTGAATGTCCCTGAGGTCAGGCTTCAGCCTGTCCCCTCACCCCCAGGAGTGGGAAGGGGGGGTCTGAAGATGTCCCCAGGGGTTTCACCTGTCTGGTGTCTCTGCCACCCTCCCTCAGAGGGGCCTGGCCCAGCTGAGCTGGGATAAAGAATGACACCCCCGGTCCTTTCCTGCACCTTCAGCCATCCCCGCAAACCCCGCGCTCCACTCAGCCTTGGGGTACCTGGAGGCAGATGGGAGTCCTGTCGAGCCGGCTCCGCCTGGCCCATGGTGGGGACATCCCCAGGCACCGGGTCGAAAGCTGCACACAGCATCCATCTCTCATTCTCTGGCTTGCTGCTCTTCTTGAGTCAGCGCCAGGATGGGTAGAGGTGCTGAGGGAGCCCGAGGGGCCCGAGAACAGGAACGTTCTAGGTTCATTCTGGCTCACTGGGCACTGGGGAGAGTGCACTGTGACTCTTGGATAACTGAACAGCCCTGCTGGCCACTGGCCACGGTGTAGACGCGAGTGTCCCTCCCAGGGCTCCACCTTGGCTCCCTGGAGACCTGGAGGAAGGCGAGAGAGTGACTCGTGGAAAGGAAATGCTGTGGGGTCAGCCTGGGAACACCTGTCTGGCAAAGAGCATCTGTTGAGGGGGTTCCAGTGAGAGCCTTGGAGAGAAGCGACTGGCTGGGGTGTGGAGAGAGGAGGCTCTAGGTCCTCATGTTCGCTGAACAGCCTGACCCAGAGAGAAAAGGGTGGTCTCCCATTCATGCCCCAGTCACAGAAACACAAATGGCCTTAGGGCAGCTCAGGACATGCTCCAGGGAACCTCCGATGCCTTTTCCCCATTGCCGGGTCTGGTCACCTGCTGTCCTGGTGTGCTGTTCTATACAGAGCAGGTGGAACAGCAGATGTACCCAGAACTGTGCCTGACACACAGCGGGCGTGTTTGAGAATAAGCCATACGTGATTCCCTGCTCAGTTTCCAGTCTACAGAGCAAAAGACGCAAGGAAGCAAGCTCACGGGCAATCCTCAGAAGGAATACGATGCCCTGTGGAGACCGGATAGGAACAGCGAAGCAGGAGACTCCCACAGCCCCCTTCCCTTTACCCTGAACGCCAGCCTCTGAGCTAGAAGCCAGCCCAACTTCCAGCCAGTCCCATAACCTGGGTCCAATAGCAAGCAAGCAGATTCCAGAGCTGCTCCGTCCTTTCAAAAACCCATTGCAGGGGCCCAGCACAGTGGCTCACACCTGTAATCCCAGTACTCCAAGAGGCCAAGGCAGGAGGATCGCTTGAGGCCTGGAGTTCAAGAACAGCTTGGGTAACATAGCAAGACACCATCTCTACAAAAAATTAAAAAGCAAAAAAGTCAGCTGGGCAATGGTGGCGCATGCCTGTAGTTCCAGCTA